>JAKUCV010005823.1:4253-61559 GCA_028386065.3 Turnera subulata | reverse complement strand
TTGTGTATTTTTACTGTTCGATGGAACTGCTGGAATGAATATTGCTGGTTGATTGATTGCTATGATGTTGTTGTTGTGAGCTTTGAATGAACTGCTGAGATGTTGATTGCTAGCTGTTTGACTGCTGTGGTTATCATTGATGATGTCAGACTGTGAAATTGGATTTGTGATACTATGTAGAGAATAACGATGAACTGGTCTATGGTCTATGTGGATAATTGAGGAAAGAATAATGAGTATTGGAAACGGAATTGGATTTGATCATGAGATGATGTATTGTCACTTGGAAAGTAGTGGTACGACTAGATGGTTAGAGACTAGTTCTGTGGTGCCTTGCCAGAGGGTTTGTTGGTTGGGGTGTTGACCCCGGATTTGTGTTATTGGGATGTTGATCCCGGATTTGAGATATTGGGATGTTGATCCCGGATTTGAGATATGAGGATGTTGATCCCGGATTGTGGTGGGGCCTGGCATCCAGAATTAGTTAATAACCAGGTACGACCCTAGCTTGTCCAGTGACAGGGCTCGGAAGATAAAATTGGTAATAAAAACTAATAAGTAATCTTTGGGTCTTGGTTCAGTATTGATTATGATGTGCTTGATATGATTTAGTTGATTCCTCTGTTGTGTTGTTTGAGTTGTATTCCACTGTGATAGTTTCCTTGTGATGTGAGGGTTTGCTTATTGTTGTGATGGTTGTTTTACTTCGAAAGTGTTATGGTTGAATATATCACTGTTTATCTTTCGTCGGTGAGCGTTTCGGACTCACCCCTCGCCTGCGGGGTTTCATCCCGTAGGATGAGTTGTTTGTAGTACAGGAACGTACCGGGCGAGCTGATGCGTACCCTTGGACAGGCTTGGATCCATAGATTGCATGTGTCGCATACAGTGTTAGTTATTTTAAGTCTTCCGCTGTGCATGTTTTTATTATTGTTGGGCCGTTGGGCCAGTTTTGATATGTTATTGTCAGGCCATTGGGCCGTGTTGAGATACTATCGATGTTTTTACTATGGGCTGTTGAGCCCGAGTTATTGTGATATACACTGTATGCTAGGCCTTGTTGGGCTGGGTTGTCACAGTTCCGGCACGTGTTTACTGTATACGGTAAATACGGGTCGGGGAGTCTCATTATATTTTCCTCAAAATACCAGAATTAAATTGGCCATAATTTTCTCAAAGTAGATATATAATTTTTTTTCCAAAATTTTATACCAGATTATGGATAAATAAATATATATATATATATTGTTTTTTTAATTAAACGGACTGAGCTGAACAGGACCAAGCCCAGGCTTGCACTGTGCAAGCCCAGCCGGCCCACGCCCAACCCGAGCCCAGACCAAAGGAACCCAACCCAGACCTATTCGCGACCCGTTAGAGGAAACGGGTCGAAGGCGGGTCTGCTCACCTTTCTGCAGCGGCGGGCGACGACGACGAGGCGGGGCGGCGACGAGCAGGACGGCCGCGGCTTGGCGAGACAAGGGCGACGTCGCGGTACTGGCGGCTACATGTGGCGGTGCGAGGCGCGGCGGCAGCAAGGTGTGGAGGCGGATCCGCGGGTCGGCCGTCAGGTCAACGCCTCTAGTAGGAGCGTCCGGCGGCGTAACCGAGCGGGGGTGACGGGTTCAGTTGGCGACGGCGTGGCGAAGGGGCTGGTGGCGGCGGTGTGTCGAGAGGTGGCGCCGATCGCTCCGGCGTGAACAGTAATGGCTCGGGGTAAGGTGGTTACACTGTTCACTATATATTTTTTCTTTTTCTTTCCTTTTTTCTGATTTTTCTTTTCTTTTCTTTTCTTTTCTTTTTATTTTCTTTTTCTTTTCTTTTTTTTTCTGATTGGTTCGTTCCCTTTTTTCTGATTTTCTCCCCCCCTTTTTTCCTTTTCTTTCTCTTTTTTTTCCTTTTTCTTTTCTTTTTCTTTTCTCTCTTTTCTTCTTTTCTCTCTTTTTCTTTTTCTTCTCCTCTTCCTCTCCTGGTTTCTTCTTCTTATAGGCGTAATAATACTGTGCACATGTGAATCCTGCATTATTAAGCGAGTCCGGTCCGGACCAGAAAATAACTGATACCCCTTTAGTTATTTTCCGGTGTGATTTTTCCAAAAATACCAACTTAGATCCGAAAAATCCACGGAAAAATCACGAGCGCGGGAAAACTCTCGGTTTCGAAAAAACGACGCCCGATTTACCTTGAATTAATTACCCAAGATTAATTCAACAGTAAATCACGGTAAAAAGACTTTTACAGTCCCGGTAAAATTTTTAATACAAATGCATTTATCCCAAATAAAAGATAGTTAATAGTAATACAGGCTAAAATTTATCCCACAGACCAAGGATATAAGATGCTGTTTTGCTCATTTGCAAATCTGGTATGAGCAAATTATAGGTAGTATGGTACATATCGGGAATCACCAGCTATTGATTTATCTCCGTCACTAAGGCCACCAACATTTAGGAAAGACACACTATCTGCATAATAGGTATAGTGACTAATATTTTTGCTGATGCAAAGTTTGTCATCAAAGCGCAAGAATTCTCCCAGAGGTGCTGATGCAGTGACCTGTTAAAAATTGGCCGTAGGGATAATATGTGACGCTTGGCAGACACAGAAAACTATTGCAATAAACTATGCAAGGAGAACAAAAAGGGAGAGACACTTAACTATATCCATAAGTCAACCAGATTGGGCTTAACGTCGTGCTAACATACGAGTGCAGCGGTGGCCTTTATTCATGGATAACTAAACAATGAACCTCTAGCAGAATCATTGTAGCTAAACTTCACCTCGTCAATGCCTTCATTTTCCTTTGCCAATAGCTGTTCCAACCCCAGCTGAATCCATCTCTATATGATTTTTGCTGGCTAGAGGCCCCTGTCCCCCACTAGTGGCAGCCTTGCCCAAAGGTTTTTGTCTCAGGGGCTATAGCTATTTGCTTTACACTCTAATTTTTACTAAGATTTTCAAAACCGGATCGGACATTGAACCGGTAAAGGGGACGCTCAAGAAAATCAGGGGTCCGACTGTTTTGTTTAAATAAGATAAAAATTTATAAACATTAGTGTTTGAATAATTTATTAAAAAATTTAATATATAATAAACTTTATGTAAAAGAAATTTAATTTCTAATAGCTTAGTTGGTTGGAAGTTATAAATATGACAAAGAGGTCAAGGGTTCAATTTTTAAATTTAACAAAAATTTGGTTCATCAGCTAAGAACTGTAAAAGGTAAAGGTCCGACCGGTTCTTTAAAAACTGGCCAACTCTACCAATTATTACCAGTTAAGAAATCAATCAAAAAACCTTGACAAATCAGAGCGGGACAAGGGTGGTTCCCAATTAATCGGGTTGAACTGGCAGGTTCGGGGTTTTGATAACCTTGGTTTTTTACACACATGTTTTTGAGAGAAATTTCCTAAGGGTGACCCATCATAGAACTACTCCACTCCAAGCCAAACATATTGGAACAATTGTGAGATTTGATTCAAAACGATAGGAGTATCTTGTTTTACAGTTAGTACCTATATAACCAGTTAAGCAATTCTTACCTATATAATCTTATGTAAAACTTCAAAGTTATGCATAATCATGAAATAGCCTAGCTGGATAAGCTTTACAGTTTCAGAAACTATATTCCAATATGCTCTTATCCTTGTTCTCATCGGCCGGCAAATACTTTCTGCCTTCATCAACCCCAAATGTCACATAAATTCTCACATTTAAATTTTATCCTTATCTTCTTGCCAGATTTATCAAATACACGAACTCCCAAAGGGAAGAAGTGGATTCTCGATTTCAAAGAAGATCAGCATTCGAACATGTCTATGCCCACACAAGATTTCAAAGAAAGTGTTGCTTTAAATGAAGTTGCTTGAGTACATGACATGACAAGAGTGTGGGGACCTTAAAAAATCCTAGACATTGCACATGCGCATATACATAAAAGACCATTTGTCTTGCTTTGCTTCCCTTTTAGGAAATGGAGAGAGTGGGATTCATTTCTTACCAAAGCTTCAAACGTGTGATCGAAATTTAGCTATATCCCCAACACCCAACAAGTGAGAGGTAGAAGAGAGGGTAAAGCCTAGATTTAAGGTGCAACCATTCCTTTCCTATGGACATGAATTGCAGAGAGAACAAATTCCTGCATCTCATCACCAGCAACTTAATTAGTTAGGACAGAGCAGCCGGGTCTACAACCAAACAGCGACTACATAGTAATCGGAACCAGACAGGAGGAGGCTAAATCCAAGCAGGTCGGCTCAATGAGTTAGCTACTAGTTTCAGTTTGTTTTAGTAGTATACAAACTGGAGCAATGTTAAAGTATTACAAATTACTCAAACAAGAAAGAGCATATACATTTGCAAGTATTCTACAATAAAAGGAACAGACAGAAAATACTTTGGGAGCAGCTTATCAGCCCCTGATGGCCATCCAACCGAATTAATTAGGCCATAGGTTATATAATTTTTAAGACTCATATTTTTATAAAAAACATTGAAAGAGAACACGAAGAAGCAAGACTCAAGTTCTTGGAATGCCTCTTCATCTACCATTCCTCTCGCAAGACTAGAGCCTTGAGAAAAACATTAGGTCTGGGTTTTAAAACAGTGTTATTAGAAATTTATACTCAAGCCTTGAAAAAAAGTTAAGCATAATTAAGTACCTTAATTCGAAGTAGGATGTTCGAATCAAAATTAGTCTAATAAAATCATTTGGAAAAGATCAAGAGTCGTTTTTATGTGGGAGTAAGAAAGTCACGATTAGAAATACCTAATCAAGAAGCAAGCATAGTACGTAACAATTAGCAAGTTCTCATCAATCAATCTCATAGGCATCACAAGATACAAAGCCATAAACACAGCGTTTAACTAACTAACCCAATTGATTAGTAAGAGGTAGTCACTTGACTTGGCAACATAAGTACGAATGCTAACAATCGACCCCTATTTATATTTATATAGCCAACTAACACATATTGCAGTTTTACTTGTTAACAGGCTATTCCGGTCTTTACAAAATACTGTGTCCATCATGAATCATGCATGATTGCGTTCAAATTGAAGTTAATATCTAGAATTGAAATACAAAATCACCATGGTTTTGTGTAATAATGGCATGTGCTTTGATAAAATAAATCTCCAGTTGGAATAAAGAACAAACAAATTTGCACTGAACTCAAGCTTAAACTGTTATTTTCTACTATATTCTGATTTCTGAACCTCTTTTCTATTGGAGTTTGTCTATACAGATGAAATCGAAAAGAAAAAGAGAGCAAGGTGATGATAAAACATAATTTCTTTCTGAACTAAAACAAGTATAGTAATTTTAAAAAGAGAACTTGACTTCATATGTGAGGATATTTTTTCTTTCTTCCAAGCTAAGACACTTGAGCTATGAAAATGTGCTGAAAGCATGGGCTAATCCACCAAAGTGGATGCATATATGGCCTATTGGATACTTCCGCTTAATGGGCTAATCAGGAGCTAATCATGAGCTAAAATCTAAACAAATAGGCCTTAAAGTCTTCCAAGCCAACACTAACATTTTTTTGCTTTAATATGGATTTCTATATTATGAAAATTCATGTATATAAGTTTTTGCTCTATACTATGCATAAAACAACTATTTGCAGTTGTTTAAGAATCAACAAAAATATCATCATGATCAATAGGTAAAACTAAGATATTAATTACAAAAATAAATTTTTATCTTTCACATCAAAAAAATTTTCTTTTCACAATTAACAGAGTTTTGTGGTTGCGACACCTGTTTCTGGCCATAAAGAGCTCATCAACCATTTTTTATTGTCGTATTTATGTAAATGTACTTACCCTATAATTAACTCTCATCAACTTATAATTTTTCTTATTGGTTGGAGTCAGTTCGCAATTGGAGAACATGGTAATGATACTAAAAAAAGTTAATCAAACGTAAAATATAGTAAACTAATTAACTCTAAATCTATTTGAACGAACTATTGGTAAACAGAAACCTCAATGGGCCGCAGCTATATCCAATTTAAATAAGATTGGTCTTCTAAGGCTAAAACTTTTTCAACATTAACTTCCTCAATTTCGAGACGAGGAGAAGAAACACAGAATCAGTGATCAATAACCAAGTGTTGTTACTTGGATTAGACCTACGTTCACCTATTAGGAATATAGAGTCGCTATCTTGCACAGCAAATTCCTAATCAATCCACTAGTAGTTGCTCCCTCGATCAGCTCTTGTCCACAGTAGAAAGTTTTGGATTTAGGAAAGGGAAAAAGGAATGGGGTTTCTCTCTTCTTCCGATTGTAATATAACTCGTTTGGAAAACGAGATAAAAAAATTATAAAAAGGGAAGAGAAAAAATCACATTAGTGACTTTTAACTTTTATTAATACTAATTTTACAAGTTAAAATGAAGATGAGTATAACTTATAAACATTTTTAACCCCAAATTCTCTTCAAGCCGAGGGAATAATCTATGTGGGGTCTCAAAAGGAAACTATTCCTTTATTTTCCTTTTATTTGCCAAACAAGAAAAACTTTCACTATACTCTTGTTTTCTTTTCTCTCTTCATTATTTCACACTATTTCATACTAGTTACTTTTTTCTTAATTGTGTGCGCATCATATAACATTTTCGGTTTTCCATCCGGTTTTTGGAATTTTGCCCCGGCTAATCCGGATTCGACCCGAGAGTCGCATACTTGGATATGGGTGAGTTTCCAATGACAATTTTTTGAATACACCGGACTCAAATCTAAGACGAGACCTCACTTAAGTGGAACCACATCACTTATCCGTTAGACCAACCCGTGGTTGCCACATCATATAACATTCTAAATTACCCAAAATCCATAATTTTATGATAATGGCGTGTGTTTTGACAAAAATAAAAACCTTCTCTAAAATAACTTCAATACTTAACTTTGTTTGGATGCTAACTTCGATACCATTCGAATTATTACTCATTGGTATTTCGCACTAATTTCACCTCAACGTTACATGTATATATAATAACAGTTCCATGTGAAATAAGAGATGAAAAAAAGTAAACCTAATGTAATGCCATACAACGAAATATAAAAGTATCTATCCTAGATTATATCCAAGTTTTGCTAAAAAGGCTTTTTAAATTAGATTCTTTCTCTACAATAATTAAAGAAAGAAGCCAATGATCGCATATAAAGTTCTTCCCCCACTTTGGTGTGATTTTATTACTTCTCTCCCTTCTTTTTTTTTTTAATCATTTCTTCTCTCCCTTCTTGCCTTTACTCTCTTTTCTCAGTCCTAATTATCTCATTCTACTCTCCACCATCCAAAGCTCTCTTCAGTCATCTTATGCTCTCTCTCGCTCGTTCTCTCTCTCCCCCTTCCCCTTCTCGCCTATAAAAGCAAACCCATCAACTTATCTGTCTCCTTGCCACTTTTCACTACCCATGGCTGACCCCTACTCAAATTTCTTCAAAAGCTTTTTTGAGTTTAACCACAACAACAGCAACCCTCTTCACTCTTACCCATCTCTAAGTATTCAAGGCCAGCAACTTACCTATGCTCATCATCCCAACTTGTACAGAAATAATACCTTCACTGCTGTCAACCAAAGCCAAACCTATAACTTTCACCAACAAAGCTCACCTCCTTCTCCTCCTCTAAGAGAAGCTCTACCCCTACTAAGCTTGAGCCCAACAAGGCATGGAAAGAACCAAGAGGAAGAAGAAGAAGACGAAGAAGAAGAGCTGGAAGAGCAAGATCAAGAACGGAATAGTTGCACTGATGTAGGAGTGGAGGGGATCATCAAGAAAGGCAAAGATCATGGCAGGAAAGGCCTACTTCCTAGAAGTGTTGATAGTAATAGTAAGGTAGAAGACGAGGAGGAGATCGTTACTGTTGCACTCCATATAGGGTTGCCGAGCCCTAGTGCAGCAGAGATGGCCTCTGTGCTTACATCAGCTTCTTCTTCCACGGACAAAGAGGGAGATGGTGGTGGTGGTGATCATGATTCTGGCTACCCCATTAATGGTGTTATCAAGGGTCAGTACTGGATCCCAACCCCTTCTCAGATTCTGATTGGCCCTACTCAGTTCTCATGTCCTGTTTGCTTCAAAACCTTCAATAGATACAACAACATGCAGGTAATCAATTAATTTTATCCTCGAAAGATTTGTTTCTTTTTTTATTTTTCTTATATATAAACATATACACTGGTTTTCATACAATTTTTTTCTTTGAACTAGTTAAAACAAAAGAGAAAATAGAAACCTAGGCCACAACTATTTTGTTTGCTTTGTCAAAGTTTTGATATCTCGATTTGAGTTTTTTCTCTCAAGACATTTGGAGTTTTCTTGGTTTTGTTTGTTGTATCTTTATACCACACTGCTTCTGTTAATTTATGGGTTCTGAGGAGCAGCAGTAAGTCTTCTTTTCTGATCTTATACTGCAAATCAGATCAGTACCATTTTTTCAGTGATTGAACAACACAGGCAATGTTCCTTATGCCTTTGCTATACTTTGAAGTTTGTGCTCTAAAACATCGGCAACTGTGCATATATAACTGAAAACTTTGCAGATTATCCATGGTTCATCAGCCGATCCTTAAACAGACTTCCCATAAATAGAGAGAAAAAAAGAAAAAGAAAAAAAGAAACAGATGATCTTAATTAATTATACAAGATATTCCTGTATGTGAAACCTCGATCTGGTCGTCAAACATGTCTGAGGTCAAATTTAGCTCCGTCTTCTACTGTATCTATGTTATGTACTTGAAACATTGTTTTTCTTTTTTTTTTTTTCTTTTTTTTAAAAAACTTTCTCTGAAGACTTAATGGACAACCATGGGAAACCCTATGACAGTTGAAAATCTTTTTCTCATTTCCTTTTTGTTTAGTTTAGACCACAATCCAGATCGATACATACTGCAGAAGAAAGTATGGGTTCAGTATATAGGGCAGACAAGTGCAATCTCATATTAATTAAGCCTTAACTTGGTCAGTAGAGTGTTAAGAATGGTGGTGGTCGTGTTTTGTTTCAATGTTTTAGGCGTTTGTTCTAATTAACCTGCAGATGCATATGTGGGGGCATGGATCTCAGTATAGGAAAGGGCCTGAATCTTTAAGAGGGACTCAACCAACAGGAATGTTAAGGCTTCCTTGCTATTGTTGTGCTCCAGGGTGCAAGAACAACATTGATCACCCCAGAGCAAGGCCTCTCAAAGATTTTAGAACCCTTCAAACACATTACAAGAGAAAACACGGGATCAAGCCTTTCATGTGTAGAAAGTGTGGTAAAGCTTTTGCGGTGAGAGGGGACTGGAGGACTCATGAGAAGAATTGCGGGAAGCTCTGGTACTGTACTTGTGGCTCTGATTTTAAGCACAAAAGATCACTTAAAGACCATATCAAGGCTTTTGGGAGTGGCCATGAAGCCTATGGCATTGATGGGTTTGAAGAAGAAGACGAACCTTCCTCTGAAGTTGATCATGATTATTAATGACGTCTCCATGCACTGACATTTATAAGACATGGGTCTCAAAAGAGCTTCTATGGGAATTGGGGAATCCACGGCCTGCAGCTCATGAAGAACCACTATATAGGCATCGAGTTAACAGCCTATCTCTTTACAATTTTTTCAGATTTTTTTGAAAGCTTCCTTTTTTTCTGTCTTTTAGCATTGTAATTAGGATCCTCATATATATGTAAACACATGATGTTAGGTCTGAAAATCCATTTTCAGTTCAATCCTTGCATGATTTTACTGGCTCTCTTTCGCTCTTATACTATATATTGTTTTCTTCCACATTTGCAATCTATATGGATGATGTATAGTCAGATTATCTGCTTTATGAATAAAACAATATTTGAAGAGGAAAATTCCTTTCTTAAATCTTCTCTCCCAAGTATAAATCAAGATTCCAAAAGCACAGGCTCAGCATTCCCGTTTGGTTGAAACATCTTCGAAATATTCAGGCACAGTTCAAGAGGGTATTCGGAATTTCGCCCTGACTAATCCGGTTCCCGGCTTGCACCTCGCTATGCTAGATAAGTCTCTCAACAGGAATCTTCTAAGACACAAACTTTTTTGTTGTTTTGATGTGGTCAACTTCTTATGCACATAATTAACACGCCATGAAATGTGATCCCAATAGGATGATGCGTAAAACCAGATTAATATATTAGTGGTGGGAGACTTGGGCATAAAATACACGCCATGAAATGTGACCTTAGATTGCCTACATATATATATATCTATACATACATATTGGTTCTTCCCAATGGCATATGGGTCTTGATGAGAAGCCTCCGGAAATTAAAAGAGACTAGCTCTTCGATAAATATATTTATATGCATGCATGAATGATGATTCCATATGTCAGTGGGGTTTTCAGTGTTGGCTTTAATAATTCCTTAGCCCTTCTTTTTATCTTTTTCGTATCAGAAAGATCCTATCATGCATAGACCTATAAGCGAATGGGTAGAGAAGAGTGTTACATAAAGTCAATTTCACTGAGATAACAAAGACAGGACGACATTCAAGTGTTGTTGCGATGGGCTTTTCTTGCTGCAAAGATACATCAGCTTTTTGAAGGGTGCATGCATATATGAATATATAATGCCCCTTTCGCTTTGGTTAGTGGAGAAAATGTTGTTTTTATTATGGATGGATGGAACATATGCCATCAGATCAGACTTACTGTTGCTTGGAAACATCAAAGCAAATGATTAGCATCCAGAGAAGCTGATGAGTACGTAGGTACGTACTGTAATTGTTTAAAATAATAACCTACGAATGAGCAGTACCAACGAATTAATTCGTAGCTAAAATGATACCGGAGTCATCTTCAGGGAAAGATCTTGATCTAGTTCAAATCTTGGTTGTCGAAGAAAGATAGTAAGAACTAAGAACAGCAATTGTTTTGGTTTGATTATTACAAAATGGATACAGGATTGGACTGGAGAGGCATAATGAAATTTTATGGATCTTGTTGGCAGCTTTATTTATTGTGTTGTAAGTACTGCTATACACTGCAAAAGGGGGGAGAGAGATGTGTTGGACTTGGATGCATTATTTCCAACAGGCAATTACAAGAGAGTAGTATGGGCAAATTGGCTACATCCTCTGATGCATCCCACAGTGAATACACATCTCTTTTGATGGATAAACTGTAGACTGAAACGACCTATCAATGACCCCCCTTTGACCACCTCTCCCGGCCCATCTGTCTTCTACTGCCACACACACACACACCCCTTAATTTGAGAATTCAACACGGCAATCAAATTGCAGCAAACCAATGTATATATGTAGTACATCAGTGCAACAATCATTGCAATAATATTACTGACTTCTGTGGAAACTGTGGTGTGTGGTTTCCTATTCTTTTAACACCATTTCTAAGACGGTATGGCCACACTCTTCACCACAAGGACTGGACACACATATCCTCTTAGTCTTATATATATTCTTTTTTTTTTCTGGAAAAAAACAACAATTCACAAGGAAAGTTCTGTAATAAATTTTAACATAAAATCAAGTTGAATTATAAAGGCTTTCATACAATTGGATTCGCTCGTGTAATACAATTTTAGTCTTCAAATCGACAAAGGAAATAGTTTTACTCTCCAGAATGAATGTTAGTATTTTAGGTTTGCCGGTTGATAGAGATGCATGTGGGGTTATTAATTCCTTTCTAACACTGTTGTTCCAAGTCCTCCGTACGTTGTATTCAGATGAAACCAAAGGGCTGAAAAGAAATTAGAACCACAGCATTTACTATAACAATCAATTTCTTACAATTTGCGGGTCCCTTCAAAAATAATACCTTTGTCCACTTCTTTTGCATGCGATCAAAATGCAACCCAAAAGTCTCCTTCGTTTTAGTCAATTACACGCACATAATTAAGATTTAAGCATGGATAATGAATTAATCAAGCTAATTTGGAGTATGGAGATATTTACCAAACAATTTTGGTACATAGATCATGCATGTACTACCATGTAGTTGAAACCTTAGCCCCAACATGATAGGCTATATACATATAATAAATACTATTTCATGGGCCCTGTCTTTAATAAAGGGGGGAAAAAAAGAGAATGGCAAGTGGAGATTACAAGAGAATACTAGTTCACATGCTATAACCAGAACTTTTTCTGCTCTCTATGCAAATCTAAGAACACAGCCTTAAAATCCCGAGGTCCCATTTTATGTTTTTATGTTTCAATATTGTAATTAGACACCATATTATATTATTGTTTTAACGGAATTCTGCAATAGGATGTTGGATATATTGGCCTTGTCAAGCAGACAAAGCATCCTACGTGAGAGAATATGCACATATTTTTATTCCTCCCCTGTATTCATATTCCAAAACAAAGGGGACAATTTTGTCTTCCTTGACTCGAATCACACTAGCAACCATTTCATTTATTTATCTGTCCTGTCTTTTCAATTACATTGGTTAGTTCGTTTATTTTGTTGTGCTCGATCGATCTTCCAGCTGATATATGTTAGGAGAAGAAAGGGTACGTCAACTGCAAATTCTTCATTCTTTGACTATTTCTCAATTTAGTTTTGNGCCCTACATACCAAACTGCAAGAGCTGTGGAAACCGACAGGTGCATTCAAAATCCTGGACCTGGAAAACAATTTCTACATGGTGCGATTCTGGGCGGAGCAGGATTACATTCATGCCCTGACAGACGGCCCATGGAGTATCTTTGGTAGTGCACTAAGTGTGCAACCATGGACCCCGAACTTCCGAGCTGCCACGGGGAAGATTGATTCGATTGTGACGTGGATCCAATTTCCAGACTTCCCCACAAATCGTTACCACTCCAGAATTCTTCGACAACTCGGTAATATGGTGGGCAGAACAGTCAGACTAGACGGTAACTCCTCCAACCCTTCTCGGGCTAAATTTGCTAGAGTTGCTGTATGTTTAGACTTGTCACAACCCTTGAAGGGCACTGTCCATCTCGAAGGCGAACCTTTAAAGGTGAGCTATGAAGGTCTACCTATATGTTATGTGTGTGGAAAGCTCAATCACAGCAGCTTAGCTTGCCCGGAAGCGCCACAGGCTCCAAATGCTGAGACACTACCACAATCCGACGTACCCACCTTCCCGGCACGAGAAGGAAGGGGAGAATGGATGAACGCACCACGACGGCCCGGGCGCCCTTCTCGGCGACAACCTCCCAACCCTCAGAGTAATCCACCACCTCCTCACACCGGCAATTCATTCAACAGGTTCCACCTCTTGAATGGTGTTCCCCATGAGGAAACAGTCCAAAACATACGTCCTGATCCTGCTGCACCTACTACATCCTCACTGCCCACTCCCTCTGCTTTACCAGTCACCCCAGCTAGAAATACCCGTTCTCAGATACCACCCACTGTCAGTGAAACGGAGTCTCAACCTGAACCTTCCCCTGCCCGACCTACCCTTAGTGATTTCATCGGGGAAGGAACCCTTAAGAAAACAAAAAATAAGCCATCCACCCGTCTCCCAAAACAATCAATGAAAAAATCCCAACCCGTAAAAATTTCAAAATTCGTTACAAAGGAAACCCCCAAACGACAAACCCTCAAAGATGTATCCAATGCCACCTCTTATCCGATGACCTCCGATGTCACCCAGTCCCACACCGGGCCAGCCGCCCCTCCCGTCCCCCCTTCAGCTACATACCCCGCAATTTCTAACAACTTCACCCATTCCGCACCTACCCGCCCTCGTCGCAACCAGAACCACACGGCAGTAGTACTTACAGAAGACTGCCATCGTATGATTTTCTCCCCGGGAGCATCCACCTCAGGCATGGATGTCGACCGTCCGCCGGATATTCTTTCGCCTAGTTGATAATCCGACATTACTGGTTTTAGTTTTGTCGTTTCATTATGATTTTCGTTTGCTATTGTACTGATTGCCTAGGTTAGCCAGAATGTTTATATTCGTCTCTTATTGTACGCACATGTTTTCTTTTTGTAAGATAGTAGTCGGAGTGAGCAACCGACTCCTAATCATGTATCTGCTCACGTATATTTTCAATATACTTCCCGGTTTCGACCAAAAAAAATACTAGTTCACATGCTATAACCAGAACTTTTTCTGCTCTCTATGCAAATCTAAGAACACAGCCTTAAAATCCCGAGGTCCCATTTTATGTTTTTATGTTTCAATATTGTAATTAGACACCATATTATATTATTGTTTTAACGGAATTCTGCAATAGGATGTTGGATATATTGGCCTTGTCAAGCAGACAAAGCATCCTACGTGAGAGAATATGCACATATTTTTATTCCTCCCCTGTATTCATATTCCAAAACAAAGGGGACAATTTTGTCTTCCTTGACTCGAATCACACTAGCAACCATTTCATTTATTTATCTGTCCTGTCTTTTCAATTACATTGGTTAGTTCGTTTATTTTGTTGTGCTCGATCGATCTTCCAGCTGATATATGTTAGGAGATGAAAGGGTACGTCAACTGCAAATTCTTCATTCTTTGACTATTTCTCAATTTAGTTTTGAAATCTTTGACATCTTCTTATCAAATACTAAAAAGAAGATGATATTCCACATCACGTTCTCTAAGCCCTGTTTTTCTGTTGCTTGATTAGAAGACGATTGGTTATTATTTTTGCCTCTTGTCCATATATGCCAGCTGAAGTACGCAAAAAATTAAGATTTTCTTTTAAAATTAGGTTATATAACTAATCTTTTTACCTTTTGGGGTAATCAATTCCCTCCATATACTCGGAATTTATGTTTTATAGAAAAAGTTTCTCAATTACTTTACAAGAATTTATTTGTTAAAATTGGATTCCACATGAATGTGAAACATATTTTCAAAATTGCAAATCCATGGATTAATAATCTAGAAATAATGATTTAAGAGACGGACGTCAATAACACAAACTAGATTGTATTTTTCCGAGATATTTATTTGTTTTTTGATGGGATGATTCCTAAATTTCCAATAATTAGCTCGAGAAATAAGTTTTTTCCTTCTTAATTTATTCCCATGAGTGATTAATTAGGTATATATATATATACATATATATATATATATATACTAATTGCTAACTGACATTACTAATTTATGTTTACGACAAAGAAAAGAATTTCAACATTACTTGTATATATGTTCTCTAGTTCAGGTGACAAAATGAGATTCTATAATTTGTTGGGGAAATGAAACTTCTGTTCCTACGTGCATCACATTTCACGGAAGTGAATCTAAGATGACAGAATCTCAAAAGGAAGAGGTGACATGAAAGTGCTTTACGGTTGTGCATGCCCACCAGTTAGTGTAATGGTTTTATGAGAAAAAATTAATATTAGTGTAGAGGTTAAGATGATGCATGTCACCACCCACTAGTTGCTAGACACGAGTCAAAATCTTAATAAGAACAGTTTGTTTTCCAGTGAACTTATGACTGACATGCTTAATTACGTACACAGCAAATGATGTATTATTAGTCTTATAAAACAAACACATTATACAGAAAAATCTTTTAGAAGAAGGAAAAATATACGAGAATGGCCTGATCCTCAAAGCATATGAGACAACTTTGTTAGAGAGGACCCAACGTACAAAAGAAAAAGGAGAAAAAGGAGGAAAAGGCAAAAAATAATTTTGACCCATGATGATCTCGTACCTTTGAAAAAGGGGGGAAAAATTTATTGTACATGAAATAAAATAATAAGATGTAGAGTACTACAAAATTCTTCTTTTGGACTATACCTAGCTAGAGATCTCCTTTTTCCCATGATCCATATCCATGACATACATATGCCTACTTTATATCCATTTTCTGCTGCTATGCTTTGATGCTTGGAGATTCCCCAAGTTGAAGGTGCTCGGTATATATCTTTTGTATAGGGAGGGAATATAGAGCAAAAAACTTCATGAAGAAGAAATAAAGCATTACCAATTTACCATCACTTTAACACTCAAAACATTTGGGAATTGGGAGAAATTAAGGGCAGACGAATATCTGGGTCTTCTCTCGATCGCTGCTTGAGGTCAGTAGAAAAGTTACGTTGACGTTCATGGCCTTCAAATCAAAGGTTGTACAAACATATTTTTTTATAGCACTATTTGATACATAATCAGGCTCTACCGCTCTACTTAAATTGCAGAAGATCATCAATGCTTATTTTATAATAAACTTTGAGGCCAAGTAGCCCACATCCAAGTGCACGCATCATTAATTAGAAACGAAGGGCCTATATATAAGAGTCGAAGTCCAGACCTTTAGCCTTGAAGACACACACTCTAATTAATATCGCTTGCCAACAGTTCATTGCTCGATAATATCACAGATGGCTTTATGAAGGGTACTCAAATTTAATATCACAATATAACAATCACAACAATAAATCACAGACATATCCATCTAATTCATTACTTAAGAGTGGCTTATTCTTCTCCGTTTTTTTTTTTCTCATTGAGACATTGTTTACATCAACAAATGTTTTGGTTTTCTTATTTCCCTTTCACACGTCGTTTCCGGCATATCTAACTTTGGCAAGTACTCCAGTCACAATTATCACCTTCATATGCACGACTTCAGCACAGCAAGCTTGATTTGGACAAATCAATTAAATTCCTTACTGTCCTGCTTGGAGCTACTCCAATAATAACAACTTAAAATGTGCAATCGAATTCACAACGACATTCTTCCTTGGTGACCATGTGGCAATAACTGCAGAGACTGTGACCCTTCTCCTCTGCAGTCATAATCAAAGTGATGCAATTATTAAACGAACTGGGTTTGATCAGAACTTAGATGTAGGGTTACATTCTTGGATCATAAATGAAATTAGGTCCAAATAACAATATATATATACATGATTTCTTTCTTGGCTTTATATGTACAGTCGGCCACGACAAATGGCGGTTGTCTTCAGTCTATAATTCATAGTAGTAAATTTATCTAATTAATTAGTTGTCAATGTCATGTCATCTTCTCCACTCCTAGATTTCAGCTATAAGTACCTTCGGTCGGTGCAATGAACCTCTTTAAAGTCTCTTCTTCTGGATTTGACATGTTCTTTTGTTGCCATCTAGAGATAAGGATTGAGCTTTGTTCTTCTTTTAACTCCCTAACTCATCGTGGCCTTACCTTTCCTTCCTTATTCAGTTTGAGCTTAGTCTCCACAATAAATTTTTTTAATACTGATTTTCTTCGCTATATTTGCAAAGACACGCTTTATTCAGCTTGAGCTGGGGGGGTCCTTACAAGAATTAAACTTTTTCTAAGACTAATTTTTTCTATTCACAATATTTCTGAATAAAAGTACGTACGTACCTCCTAACCACTTTGGAAAAACAGAAGAGATAAGAATTGAGCTACAGCTACTAAACAAATTGTTCAACTCAACAATTGGGTCTACACTTCAAAGTGAGCCAAATGTTTTTCATAAAAGAAAAGTATTTAAAACTGGTTATCCTCGCCGACCATATTATAAGTGATTGAAGTCTTGTGGACTGACTTTATCCCAAACTAGGAACGTTTTCTCTCAACCTAAATTTTAAATAAAAGAAAATACTACATCTTAAAATTCTTAAATTTCTAAGATATAAAAATAAACTTGGCAATAATTCTGCGTGCGTTCAGGTGAAAAAATTAATAAATAAATCAGGTTCATTGATGAAAATCATAAGTGTCACATAATTGCTGTTTCATGTGTTTTAAAAAAAAAAATAAATAAACAAAGTGCTACTATCCAAAAATCCATAAGGCTTTCACCAATCCACCCATTAAAGAGTAAAAGCTTTCCCCCTAATTAATTTTTCTATCAACCTTTTTTAATATCCTCCTTAATCACTCTATTATCGAGAGAGGACGGTACAAAATGGAGATGCCCAAGCCAAAACAAAGGGCCTAATGCATCACCACATGCAATCATCTCCCTCCACACAAAACTTTTATGTAGATTGCCAAGTGAGCTTCATGCATATATATTGACAAGTCAGTATCCGATTAAAAAATGGACCATGCGCTCACTATATTAGATAGTCCAAGGACTTTTCTGGCGAGAACTTAAAGGATTACATATAAAATATGCAAGGCCCAACTCATGTAAATCACTCCAATGAACCAATGGGCCTATTTATTTCTCATTGTCAGTTGAATTGAATTCCACTGTTACACCCCTAATTTTCCTTCATTCCTTGGCATGCATATGCTTTAAAAATTATATGCTGGTAGGAATTTGATGACCCAGAAAAATGGTTGTAAGGCTATGAAAATTATTATTTTTTTAATATTAGTCTGAAGATATTTAAACTCCAAACTTGAAACCTTACTCCTCGTGCTCAATACAAGAATACTAAGTCCATTAAAAGTTCGAGATAAGTGGCATTTAAAGTGCATAATATGTGGGGAGCTATTACAGCATGGGTGAAACCATATAGTGGAAATGATCATAAGTGGACGCAATGCAAATGGATTAATCTCATCAAACCAAGAAAAGTGAGTTTAATCATAATGTACAAAAAAGCTTATTCATAAATCTGAGTTTAATCATAAAATAATTTTTCTCAAAAAAAAAAATCATAAAATAATGTGTTCTTTTCTTCTTAGTATAACATACCATTTTTTTCCCACCTCTCCAAGTTGCTCTATGGGCAAGCTTTGCATACATTTCTTTTGAGCAGCATCAGTGTTTTTGTACCATTTGGTTTTGTAAGGATAAAACGGAGATCTTTTCATTGAAAGAATTGCCTGAATTCCTCACGCTAGAGTACTTGAAGGTTCCATAATAGTCTCAATGTTGCAGATTTTCATGTTGCTATTCATGCCTTGCCATTAGGTATAGAGCTTAATTTAGCGCAAGTGAAAAGCCGGTTTGGTGGCATTCGCGCGAGGAAAAACTTGAATTTGATTTGATTATTTCCTTTTTAAGGCATATATTAAGCTAGGAAAATCAAGTGCATTGCTAATTATGTCATTTTTTTGATACTAATGAGTATCCCAGCTCGACAAGCCAGACTAATCTCATCCGTGGCTCGACACCCAATCTCGCTAATTTTGTCATTAACTGATGTGATTATAAGAAAATCAAGTAATCTTATCACCATGTAAACTAAATCGGACTGATTTCTCATGTGCGGACCTTCGCCTCTCTACCACTTATTCAATGGTCCAAATAAAGCTAGTATCCATATTTTAGCTACTCTAAAATCAACTTTCTCGCCAACGTGGGACAAGTTTTGAAATGTACTACTACACTAGTACACACCTCGTGAAATACACGAGCGTGAAAATTGATCATCTTACTATATTAATAAAAAATTTCAAAAATATTGATATACTTTTTTTGCAAAAAATATAATTAATATTTAATTAATTATATAAAATAATAGAGAGAAATTAATGATAAAAATGTATAAAAAAACACAATTAATATAAATTAAAAAGTTAATCCCAAGAATCCATATTCATATTTTTAAACTTATGCTAAAATAAATTGATAATAGATATGATCGTGTTATTATTTTTTATGTAAAGCAAATACGAATCCCCTCAATCTTCACCTGCTATTCAAATCTATTCTATGTTTTTCAAATACTTGTAGTTGTACAGGTAGTCTCTTATCTCTATATAATTTTTTTTGTCTATCCACAATGTGGTCAATAATATTTAACAGTGTGAGGTTTTTTGTGATTCAATTTGGTGTCGGATCCATCTTTCTTTTATTTTATCCCATGATCATTAATTCTGGCTCCTCCCCTCCAATTACTACACTACACAATCACCTATCTTCAATACTTACCATTATATCTCCCTGAATCTCAACTCTCAAAATTATCATTATTGGTATGCTCAAGAATTATAATATTTATTTATTCCTTTAGACTAGGTCTAAGTTATTTTTGTAACAGTCCGGGTAAAAATTTTAGATTTTACCGGACTGTAAAAGTCTTTTTACCGTGATTTACCGTTGAATTAATCTTGGGTAATTAATTCAAGATAAATCGGACGTCGTTTTTCGAAACCGAGGGTTTTCCCGCGCTCGGGATTTTTCCGTGGATTTTTCGGACCTAAGTTGGTATTTTTCGGGTCCCGGAATTTTCGAAAAAATCACACCGAAAAATAACTTAGTGGGTGTATCAGTTATTTTCTGGTCCGTTTTGGACACGGCCCTGCAAGTGGAGCCGCCACTTACCTATGCTGCTTGTGATGGCTCCCTCCTGTTAAGCCTGTGAGTGGCTTGTGATGCCCGTGTACCTCGTCCTTTTCCTGCTTGATGAAGCCTTTCCCCTACACCACCATTATTTCTTCTTCCTGCCAAATTCTTCGACTGGCAGCATGAAACCAAATCTGTAAAAAAAGAGAGAAAATAAATAGAGAAAAAAAAGAGAGAAACAAGCTTAACAATACACACACGCGACGGCCACCACCACATCAATACAACCACCCTCTTCTTCCTCCTTCACTCCACAGCTGGCCACCAAGCCGACGCCATGTCCACCCACCACCGGCACCATCTGCGCCCGCCACCACCGAGCCGGACCCCCTGCATCTCTTCTCCTTCCTCCTCCTCCACCAGACGCAACCGTGCCGCCTCGCTCCGCCATCGCAGAGCCGCCTTCGCCGCCCGAGTTTGCTGCAGACCCGCCTCTCTGCCTCTATCGCCTCGCCTTCCTTCCCGCTGCAGATCGTCACCGACCCGGAGCTCCTCTCCTCTCCGCCCTCGCCTCCTGCTGCACCACCGCCTTCAGCCACCTGCAGACGAGCGCCTTCCTTGCCCGACCTCCTCTCTCGCGCCTTCTCACATCGCCGCCAGCAACCGCCTTGCCTGCACGTTCCAGCCACCGCCGATCGTCGCATAGCCTCGTCCCGTCCACACCGCCACGTCGTCATCTCGTTGCAAGGTGAGCTTGGGTTTGATGGCGACCCGGATGAGTTGTGGGATACGGGCGGGTCGACCCGTTTAGGTTGGTCTAATCCGTTTTTTCGTGGGCATGGGCCTGGGTTGGGCTCTTCCCTGGGCCTGGGCTTGCACTATTCACGATCCAGCCCGTATATATATTTACATATAAAAGAAAAGATATGCATATATATATATATATATATACAATAATTATAAAACGTAATATATATACACATGATTATATCCTGGAGAAACTTAAAGAGAAACATTTTGAGTATATGATTATATTTCACAGAAGTTGTATTTTGAAAAAAATACACATACTTAATTTTGGCAGATTCATATAAGATATACATATGAACATGAGTAATTTCTGGAAAATTTATTACGGAATACACACACATATATATATGTATATATATAGAGAGAATATGATATTAAGTACCTATTCTACAAAATAACCTTTCATAAAATATAAATAAGGTGATGCTTTTCTTTATGAATTATAATAAATAAATACTATTTATATGAAACATTTTTAGAAAAACATATACGCTTAGGAAATATGGAAAACAATTATTTTGGAAATAAATTATGGTAAATAATAATCATGGAAATTTATGACTTGATTCTTCTGGGAATTGGTTAAATATTTTCTGGAAAGTAATGTAATTATAAAATGAATTTCCTTTGAAAAATTATTATAATAGTAAATAATTTTAGAAAAGGGGTATACATACTGTGGAAATGTTTTGAAAATAAACATGGTAGTGTATACATAATAATATCTCTTTGAAAAAAAAAAAGAATAATAATACTTGGTAATTATATTTTGGCAAGCATAATAAATTTTATGGAAATGATAACGTATAACCGAAGGGGGGTTTAATTTATAATTCATGGCATCATAGTATACCGATTATGTGTATTTATGTGAACATGTTGTTTTGCTGTATAGGTTCGGATATCGGGCAGATTCCCGAGGAGCCGGCTTCGGACCGGTCATTGTTTCCGGAGTTGAGTAATCGGCCAAGGTGAGGATGGATTTCCTTCAATATGTGCCTGTATTACTCTGTATATTGTTTGATGATTGTTGCACTGTTGTTTGTCACATTTGTTGTGATTATGGTCGGGATGTTTATTCCAGTATTTTGATTTGGTTTTGGGATGTTTATCCTCGTGCATCGGGTTTTGGATATTTCTTTTTGTGTCTTTGACCATAAGTATAATGGAATAAATAATAAATTGTGATAAGGATGTCGATCCTTGATTTTGGATAGGGATGTCTATCCCAGTATTTTGGTTAGGGATGTCGATCCCTGTGATTTGATTTTGACGACGATAATATAATTGTCACGTGATAAGTAGTGGTACGACTCGATGGTTTAAGACTGTTCTGTGGTGGTCGTGACCTGGGTTCTTGTGATAAGCATGTCTATGCTTGGGATGTCTATCCCGTGATTATTTTTGGGATGTTTATCCCTGGGTTCATATTTTTGGGATGTCGATCCCTGGGTTCTCTGGATTTGGTCTGGCACCCGGAATGTGTTGATAACCAGGTCTGACCTCTAGCTTATCCGTGACGGGGCTCGAAAAGATAAAATTGGAAATTGGAATTTTATTTGAGTCTTTTGATTTGTTTTATTTTTGGTGGTTTTTACCTGTTTTTGACTTGAGTAATTACTGTGTTGCATATTGATTGTCTTTCCTTCGTCGGTGAGCACTTCGGACACACCCCTCACCTGCGGGCTTTCATCCCGTAGGATGTGTTACTTTTGGTACAGGTTTGGTGTATTCCAGACAGGCTGCGGCGTTATCCCTTGGACAGGGCTCGGATCCATAGTTTGCATCAGTGTCGCATACAATGTTTTTGTGAGTTATTAAGTCTTCCGCTGTGCATTTTATTGATATTATTGAGCCATTGGGCCGGTTGAGTTATTATTGTTGTTTTCACTTTGGGCTGTTGAGCCCGGATTTCTGTTGTATACATTGTATGCTGGGCTTGGTATGGTTGGGTCGTTACAGTTCCGGCACGTGTTTACTATGTACGGTAAATAGGGGTCGGGGCGCTTCATTTTGGTAGCGGAGCGGGCGTTAGGTCTTGTTGGGCAGTCTTTGTGTGTTAGTTGTCTTGTTTGCATAGTTCGCTCCTTTTGTTTATTATTCTATATCATTTTAGTTAGTGCATTATGGATCCAGTCAAGGGATGCCAACTGTCGCAGAACATACACATAAGAGGTAATGATGCCATAAATAAGCGGAAATATAAATATTATTAATAATACTAATATTTTGATTACAAACAGAAATATTACATTGATATTTTATAAAAAAAAAGAAAATACATTTTTCTTCTCGGAACGACGTTGACCCTGAAGCTGTTGGGGTCATTGTTGTTGTTGACTTGGATGCTGTCGCTCCACGAGAACCACATGCCGCCTGCGTTGTTCTGGCCTGGAAGCTCGAACCGGTTTGCTTGAGGGAACCAGAGTGGGATGAGACCGTGATCGTCTTCAGGTTGCCACTGGGTCTCCTTGAGAAGAACCATGTTTGGCTTGTATTGGTTCTTCAGGTCCCTCAGGGTACGCGAGAACTCCTGGGAACGCCTAGCGACTCCTCGGCAGTTCCACACCAGTAGTCGGGCCTTGGGCCAAGTTACGGGCAGACGAGTGACTCTGGGCATGCTTTGGGCCGTCATCGAGAGCTGGTAGTAGGTGCCTTGCTCCAGGAAGTGGCAAGTGGACTCCAAGTTAAACTCCTGTAGTCTTTCGGAGATGAAAAACATGATGGAGTTTGCCGAGCCATAGTAGGAGGTCCTCAGAGTGCCTTGGTCCTCCAGGAAGAACACCTCTTCCATGGGAGTGATGAAGAATCTGGACGAGTAAAGTTCGTCGATGAAGACCAGACTCGGGATCCTGCCGAGCTCGTTCAGTAGTTCTTCTGGACGCTCGTTGACCATGCTGTAGGCCAGTCGGTTTCTTCTGCCTAGATTGGCACCTTCGACGAAGAAGACGGATGATGGAGCATGCATGTTGTCTCGATGTGTGGTGTTTTGTTTTTTCTGAGTGTTGTGGTTTTGTTTTTCTGAACGTTTGTTGCTTTAAAATGCTTTTGATGATTTACACCTCGCCGCTCCATCTTTTACACTCTTATGGGGAGCGTGATTGCTGTTTTCGATTTTCAAGATTTTGCTTTTTGAAAATTTGCCGTTGCTTTATTTATTGCTTGTTACTTTATACGTTTTTCAGACTACAAATGCCAGAGTTTTTCAGCCTTCTCCATCTCACGATTTTCTTTCGCCCTGGCTACTTTGTCCTTTCTTTTCATGGTTTTTCTATATTTTCCTGCATCTTTTATCACATGCATTCGTGACCGTTGAGGCTGGACTGATGGGACCATACCTCGAGTAGAGCGCATGTACGACAAGCTTACAGCTGTTCGGACATCGTGGAGGGATACGAGACTTGACAAACATTTTTGGCTCATGCGGAAATTGTGAACAAGTGGGTACGTTTCTTTCGAGGGACACAGGACGCTCTCGTGATCGTCACCGTGCGAGTTAACGGATGTCTTTTTCACGAGGGAAACTGACGTCACCGTTAGCTCCGTATGTCATGTTTCTTGGGTTCGAGGATGTTTCCGTCCGATACGAGCACCGATCATGAAAACGTGTTTTGTCTTAACTTCTTTATGTTTTGGTTTTGTTAAACGAGTTTATTTTTAATTTCATCATATTTGATTTTATATTTTTATTGTTGATTTTTGTTTTGTTTTGAGAGGTTTTATTTTTCTGTCTAACATGAGACATTGTAATATAAGAATTTTGATTTAAAAAGGAAATTTATTTTATTTACTTTATAACAGTTTTACAACAAAGGAAGAAGTACTCTATTGAGTTACATGCTTCTCTAAGTCTTTTACAAGTTTTTGGACGGTTTTCATGTGAGGGAAGAGTTCCGCGCACGCCAGTTCGATCTGCATCACCGCCGAGCTGATCTTCTTCAGTGAGACGTTCAGCTGTGTCAGAGTCTACTGCGGAGTGCTGCTTTCAGCCGTCGCCTTGACCTTTCGATCTTCAGCTTTCTTGTTGGCACGCTTCTTTCGCCGTTTTGGAGAGACGACCATGTGTTCCTTCAGGCTGATGATGTTGGTTTTGAACGGCTTCTTGGGAGGTTCTTCATCGGAACTTGTCGGGAAGGCAGTGCCACCGATATAGCTGTTGTTCTCGGAGTCTGAGGTAGTTCGAGATCGGAGTGGAGAGTCCATGGCTGAGAGTGAGTGTCTCGGTTATGAGGTTTGGTATTTATAAGAGGATGAGATGTCGCTTAAGGGTATAAGCGGTATCTCATGTTGAGTTTGGACACCTGGCAGAGTGTGCCAGAAGCTTATCGTGGTAGGACCCATGGATAAGACGGAATTTCGAGGACGAAATTCTTTTCAAGGTGGGTAGACTGTAACAGCCCGGGTAAAAATTTTGGATTTTTACCGGACTGTAAAAGTCTTTTTACCGTGATTTACCATTGAATTAATCTTGGGTAATTAATTCAAGGTAAATCGGACGTCGTTCTTCGAAACCGAGGATTTTCCCGCGCTCGGGATTTTTCCGTGGATTTTTCGGACCTAAGTTGGTATTTTTCGGGTCCCGGAATTTTCGGAAAAATCACACCGGAAAATAACTTAGTGGGTGTATCAGTTATTTTCTGGTCTGTTTTGGACACGGCCCTGCAAGTGGAGCCGCCACTTACCTGTGCTGCTTGTGATGGCTCCCTCCTGTTAAGCCTGTGAGTGGCTTGTGATGCCCGTGTACCTCGTCCTTTTCCTGCTTGATGAAGCCTTTCCCCTGCACCACCATTATTTCTTCTTCCTGCCAAATTCTTCGTCTGGCAGCATGAAACCAAATCTGTAAAAAAAGAGAGAAAAAAGAGAGAAACAAGCTTAACAATACACACACGCGCCGGCCACCACCACATCAATACCACCACCCACTTCTTCCTCCTTCACTACACAGCCGGCCACCAAGCCGATGCCGTGTCCACACACCACCGGCACCATCTGCGCGCGCCACCATCGAGCCAGACCCCCTGCATCTCTTCTCCTTCCTCCTCCTCCTCCACCAGACGCAACCGTGCCGCCTCGCTCCGCCATCGCAGACCCGCCTTCGCCGCCCGAGTTCGCTGCAGACCCGCCTCTCTGCCTCTATCGCCTCGCCTTCCTTCCCTCTGCAGATCGTCGCCGACTCGGAGCTCGTCTCCTCTCCGCCCTCGCCTCCTGCTGCACCACCGCCTTCAGCCACCTGCAGACGTGCGCCTTTCTTGCCCGACCTCCTCTCTCGCGCCTTCTCACACCGCCGCCAGCAACCGCCTTGCCTGCACGTTCCAGCCACCACCGATCGTCGCATAGCCTCGTCCCGTCCACACCGCCACGTCGTCATCTCGTTGCAAGGTGAGCTTGGGTTTGATGGCGACCCGGATGAGTTGTGGGATACGGGCGGGTCGACCCGTTTAGGTTGGTCTGATCTGTTTTTTCGTGGGCATGGGCCTGGGTTGGGCTCTTCCCTGGGCCTGGGCTTGCACTATTCACGATCCAGCCCGTATATATATTTATATATAAAAGAAAAAATATGCATATATATATATATATATAATAATTGTAAAACGTAATATATATACACATGATTATATCCTGGAGAAAGTTAAAGAGAAACATTTTGAGTATATGATTATATTTCACAGAAGTTGTATTTTGAAAAAAATACACATACTTAATTTTGGCAGATTGATATAAGATGTATATATGAACATGAGTAATTTCTGGAAAATTTATTACGGAATACACACACATATATATATATATATGTATATATATATATACAGAGAATATGATATTAAGTACCTATTCTACAAAATAACCTTTCATAAAATATAAATAAGGTGATGCTTTTTCTTTATGAATTATAATAAATAAATACTATTTATATGAAACATTTTTAGAAAAACATATACGCTTAGGAAATATGGAAAACAATTATTTTGGGAATATATTATGGCAAATAATAATCATGGAAATTTATGACTTAATTCTTCTGGGAATTGGTTAAATATTTTCTGGAAAGTAATGTAATTATAAAATGAATTTCCTTTGAAAAATTATTATAATAGTAAATAATTTTAGAAAAGGGGTATACATACTGTGAAAATGTTTTGAAAATAAATATGGTAGTGTATACATAATAATATCGCTTTGAAAAAAAAAAGAATAATAATACTTGGTAATTATATTTTGGCAAGCATAATAAATTTTATGGAAATGATAACGTATAACCGAAGGGGGGTTTAATTTATAATTCATGGCATCATAGTATACCTATTATGTGCATTTATGTGAACATGTTGTTTTGCTGTATAGGTTCGGATATCGGGCAGATTCCCGAGGAGCCGGCTTCGGACCGGTCATTGTTTCCGGAGTTGAGTAATCGGCCAAGGTGAGGATGTATTTCCTTCAATATGTGCCTGTATTACTCGATATATTGTTTGATGATTGTTGCACTGTTGTTTGTCACATTTGTTGTGATTGTGGTCGGGATGTTTATTCCAGTATTTTGATTTGGTTTTGGGATTTTTATCCCCGTGTGTCGGGTTTTGGATATTTCTTTTTGTGTCTTTGACCATAAGTATAATGGAATAAATAATAAATTGTGATAAGGATGTCGATTCTTGATTTTGGATAGGGATGTCTATCCCGGTATTTTGTTTAGGGATGTCGATCCCTGTGGTTTGATTTTGACGACGATAATATAATTGTCACGTGATAAGTAGTGGTACGACTCGATGGTTTAAGACTGTTCTGTGGTGGCCGTGACCTGGGTTCTTGTGATAAGCATGTCTGTGCTTGGGATATCTATCCCATGATTATTTTTGGGATGTCTATCCCTGGGTTCGTATTTTTGGGATGTCGATCCCTGGGTTCTCTGGATTTGGTCTGGCACCCGGAATGTGTTGATAACCAGGTCTGACCTCTAGCTTATCCGTGACGGGGCCCAAAAAGATAAAATTGGAATTTGGAATTTTATTTGAGTCTTTTGATTTGTTTTATTTTTGGTGGTTTTTACCTGTTTTTGACTTGAGTAATTACTGTGTTGCATATTGATTGTCTTTCCTTCGTCGGTGAGCACTTCGGACTCACCCCTCACCTGCGGGCTTTCATCCCGTAGGATGAGTTACTTTTGGTACAGGTTTGGTGTATTCCAGACAGGCTGCGGCGTTATCCTTTGGATAGGGCTCGGATCCATAGTTTGCATCAGTGTCGCATATAGTGTTTTTATGAGTTATTAAGTCTTCCGCTGTGCATTTTATTGATATTATTGGGCCATTGGGCCGGTTGAGTTATTATTGTTGTTTTCACTTTGGGCTGTTGAGCCCGGATTTCTGTTGTATACACTGTATGCTGGGCTTGGTATGGTTGGGTCGTTACAGTTCCGGCACGTGTTTACTATGTACGGTAAATACGGGTCGGGGCGCTTCAATTTTTCTTTGTTGTTCCTGAAGATTAGAGCTACATGGTTTGTTATTTTTTTAAGGCTGGGTATTGATTATGGTTAATAATTGAGATAATAATATAGATTTATGGTCTGTACCTATATAAAGGAGGTTAAGGTTTCATCAATAATTGGTCAGACAACAAGCAAGTGAAGAACAACTAGTAGTACTTTTTAATTCTCATTATTTATTCTCTATTCCTTTCTTCTATTAGTGGCAACGAAGTCAAATTTAAGAATAAGAGAGTGAGAGAAACACCCAAGGTAGACACTTTACTAAAAACACTAATGGCTTCAAAGAATAATTTTGTGTAAACAACAATTCCTTGCTTCGATGGTTACTATAATCATTGGAGCATGATAATAGAATATTTCCTACGGTCTAAAGAGTTTTGGAATGTTGTTGAATTGCCAATAAGAGCATCAGTAGAAGGTGCACTATTGACGGAAGCTTAAATACCAAAGTTTGAAGCACGAAAGCTGAAAGATTTCAAAGCAAATTTTTTTTTTCAAGCTATTTCGCATTCCACATTGTAAATAATTCTTTACAAAGAAACTACCAAAAATGTATGGGATTCAATAAAGAGGAAATTTCAAGGCACCACCAAAGTAAAACGAGCACAAATTCAAACTTTAAAGAGGGATTTTGAAACATTGCAGATGGAGGAAGGAGAATCTGTCACCAATTATATTTCTAGAACCGTGGAGGTTAGCAACAAGATGTGGTTCCACGGAGAGATGACAAATGATGTTACTATTGTAAAAAAGATTTCGCTCCTTGACACTGAAATTTAGTTATGTTATATGCTCCATTGAGGAGTGAAAAGTCATAGATGAACTCTCTCTTAATGACTTGAAATTTCTTTATTGGTGCACGAACAAGAGATGAATCGAAATTTACCATTGGATGAGAAAGCTTTGAAGGCATGTTCCTCTACCCAATTCTCTAATGCAAGAGGAAGGGGTAGAGGTAGAGGAAGAGGAAGAGGAAGAGGAAGAGGTAAAAATGATTGGAAACGTGAAAGAGGTGACAATAACGATGGTGGCACGAATTTCAGAGGTAAAAATGACCAAAGCAAAGCTAGGAGTCGCAATTTTAACAAAGAAAAATGTACAATATTTTTTATGTCAAAAATTTGATCATTATCGCTCAAAGTGTTATACCAAACTTCCAAATGATAAGGAAGAGGAATAGCATTTTATTGAGAATAAGGAAGAAAAAACCTTGTTGATGGCAGGATGTTTGGTATGTGGATACGGACTGCAGCAACCATGTATGTGGAAGTAAGTCTTTTTTCCTAATTTAAATGAAGTCTTTCGTTCAAAAATTAGTTTTAATGATTGCTCTATTATGAATGTGATGGGAGAGGGTAATGTGAAGATTAAAGCCAAGAATGATTTCGTTGAAACCATGTCCAAGACTTAAAATGCAATTTATTAAGTATTGGTGAGTTGCTTGAAAAGGATTATATTATTATTATTCAAGATGGTGCTTGTCATATTTATGATCTTGTTAGAGGAGCTATTGTTGTTGTGACAATAAGCTCAAAAAGGTTGTTCCATTAGAGGTTAAAACAGTATGTAAACTTCTATCATGGTAGAAGTAAAAGATCCTTCTTGACCGTGACATTTTCACTATGGGCATTTGAGTTTTGAAGGTTTGCAAACCCTTCAAAAGAAAAAGATGGTGACCGGTCTTCCTCAAATTTCTATTTGTACACAAGTATATGAAGATTGTATTATTGGCAAGCAACATTACAGATTGTATTATTGGCAAGCAACATTACACTTAATTTCCTAAAGAAAAGTAATGGAGAGCCAATTAGGTATTACAGCCGGTTTGTTCTGACATTTATGGGCAAATCCAACCAATTCCCAATGGAGGTAAGAAGTATTTTATTACCATTATTGATTATTTCTCTCAGGGGCGTATTTTATGTAGGAAAAATAAGAGTTCTTTGAATATATTTAAAAGTTACAAAGCTTTTGTGGAGAACGAGAAAGGAAAAACTATTAAAAGTCTTAGAACAGATCGTGGTGGCAAATATTGCTCAAATTTTTTTGAAGAATTTTGCAAAACCTTTGGCATTTGCAGAGAACTAATAACAGCTTATACACCACAGCAAAATGGTGTATCAGAGAGGAAGAATCAAATAATTATGAACATAATCCGTAGTTTGCTAGCTAAAGGAAAAGTTCCAAAACCTTTCTGGTCAAAAGCAGTAAAATGGTGTATTCACATGAATAGCAAAACCCATATTTATAGCTCGAGATATCATAAAAATTATTCAATCCATTAACAAAGAAGATGGTTATGAAAAGAAACACTTTCAACTGGAATGATCAACATTTGTCTCCATATTTATACGATGGCGAAACTGAAGAAGTATCATTTGGAAATGTTTTAAATGTATCTTTATCCGTTGAAACAGTATATGTTTCGGACTCATCATTAGTTGCACCAACAATGGCACCATCTTCACTACCACCAGTTGCTGAAAGTGTACCCACTAAAGCTGAAGAAATTAGTGCTACTCGACAGTCTCGTAAAAGACCCATATGGATAGAAGATTATGAGGTAGAAGATGAAATTACTCACTTTGCATTATTTGCAAATTGTGTTCTGGTAGATTTTGAAAGTGCTATCCAAAAAGCATGTTAGGAATGATATGGTTATGATACCACTTAGAGATGGTATTAGCCGGATCGAATGCGAAATTCTTTTAGAGTGTTAACAAAAATAATTGAGAAAAGATGGCAAAAAAGGAAAAATAAGGACACTCAAAATTTACGTGGTTTGGCTATTGAAGCCTACATCCACAGGCAAAGACGGATGGTGTTTACTACAACAAAATAGAGAACAAATATACAAAAGCTCTCTTAAATCCCAAATCCCAATACACCCACAATATAGATCTCTTCGAATAACTCTTTTGAAGAAAGAAATCTAATAGGAGAACTCACATTATGTTTTGCCTACAAGAAGTGTTATTTTGGCTTTGTAAGAAATAGCCTTTTATAAACAAAGTTGGATATGTAAAATATATTGTGAAACCATGCAGCTACACCCATATGTATGGGAGCCACATTTGTCAAGTCTAAGAGTCATATTTTCTAACTTCATTAATGTTAGCCATGCTTCATTTTATCTTCATAAAAAGTAAGTCTCTCCAAGTTTACTACCATTGCCATGCAGTGACGGTGCCCAATATTATTGACTTACAAAACTCACTCAAAATTCAAAGCCATAAATTTTACAAGCGAAATAGAAAAAGCAATGGATGCTGAAATTGTAGCAAATAAAAAGAATGATATTTGGGAGCTAACTAACCTTCCAAAAGGTCACAAAACCATTGGTGTCAAGTGGATTTACAAGACAAATCTAAAAGAAAATGGTAAAATTGACAAGTACAAGTAGCGAATGGTAGCGAAAGGATATAAGCAAGAGTACGGGGTTGATTACACAGAAGTCTTTGCTCCAGTGGCAAGGTATGACACAATCACGTTGATAATCACATTGGAGCTCAGAATTCATGGCCTATATTCCAGCTAGATGTCAAATCGGCATTTTTTCATGGATACTTGAAAGAAGAGGTATTTCTAGAACAACATCCTGGCTATATTCATATTGGCAATAAGCATAAAGTCTACAAGTTTAAAAAGACTCTTTATGGACTAAAACAAGCACGACGTCCTTGGTATAGTTATATTAATGCTTATGTTTTAAAGGCTAGCTTTCAAGAAATATCCTTATCAGCATACTCCTTTTCTTAAAATTAGAGATAATTGAAAAATACTCATTGCGTACTTATATGTTGATGTTCTTATATTTATTGGAAATGATAGTGATAAGATTGATGAATTTAAGAAGTCAATGCTGGATGACTTTGAGATGTGTGACCATGGGAAGATGCATTATTTCTTGGTTTAAAAGTGGTACAATCAAATGATGATTTTTTTTTTGCAAAAGAAATATGTGAGAGGAATCTTAGACAAGTTTGATATGAAGAATTGCAATTCTATCAACACACCAATTGAATTTGACTTAAAGCTAAATAAAATTAGGAAAGGGAAGAAGGTAGACAACATAGTTTATAGACAAATTGTGATACTAAAAGGTCTGACATTATGTACTCTGTGAGTCCTATAAGAAGGTAAATAGAGAGTCTTACAAAAATTCACTTGATGGCTGCCGAGAAGATATTTCGTTACTCATAAAGAACCAAGGATTAACTGTGTGGTGAAGGAATCATTTTTTTTTAATCATGAGAGAAGGATTGTAGGGCTCTTTCCCGTCCTTATGAGTGACTCTTGGAGAAGTCACATTGTCTAGAAGCTTAATTTGTTGTTGTGCATGTCCCGCTATTTAGCTAAGGAAAATTTTTGAAAAGTTGCAGTTCAAGCAAGAAGGGGCAACAACAATTTTTTTTGATAACAATTCCACCATCAAATTGTCAAAGAATCCTATACTACATGGAAGAAGTAAGCACATCGTTGCAAAGTATCATTTTTTATGGAATCTTAGCAATGAAGGTACAATAGATTTGGAGCACTACCGAAATGAAGTGAAGTCAAGTACAGCTTGCAGATGACTATTTAGCGCTTGTGCTATTTAAATTGAAATTCTTAAAATTTTCAATTTAAGGGAGGGATAATTAAGAATTATTATCTTTATTTATTCCTTTAGACTAGGTCTGGTTTGTTTTTTTTTTTTGTTGTTCTTGCAGACTAGAGCTACGTGGTTCGCAATTTCCTTAGGCTAGGTATTAATTATGATTAATAGTTGAAATAATGATGCAAATTTTATAGTTTGTAAAAGCCCTATATTATATAATGGCTAAGGTTTGTTCTCCAACAAGGAGGAGCTTTGTGATAGTTTCCAATTCAATTTTTTGTTCTCTTGCTTCTTTCTTCTATCATGTGGACGTTTATCAATGGTACCTGTATCTGTCCTCCAACAATGGCATATTCAATTATTCACGGTCCATATAGCAAATTACATCTCTTAAAAATTACAACAACTACATATAATTTGGGACAGAGTATAAGAACAACAAATCCACAAAACATACACCATATCCTCATACGTACTCATTAAGTTTTTATATATGTTGAAAATTTTGGTTGGATACTTATCATCGTGATTAGTGGTGTATCCCAGGTAGACCTGGCAATTCGTGTTATCGTGTCGAGTCCGTGTCGGATTGAACAGGTAAACGGGTTCTAATTCTTCAACCCGACCCAACCCATTTCATAATCGTGTCGTGTCGTGTCCAACCCGTTTATTATCGTGTCGGGTTCGGATTGACGCGTGGGTTACCTATTAAATCTAGCAAGCCTAAAAATCTGTTTGAAAATTTTCTGTTTTGTACAAGTCGTTGTATTTTCTAAGCAAATAGGCATATAATTAGATTTTTTTCATGTATTAAATAAAATTATAAATTTTAGAATCATAATGTAATGATATTTTAAAGCATTTATAAAAATATTTTTAGATAATTTTAGAAACTTTGACCTTAATAAGTCTTGTATTAAATCAGTAAAATATATATACCCTAAAGAGGAATTGTCCATCTGTATCTTGAAGTGATATCCAATCAAATGGAATTCAAATTTCTTGATCCCTTTTTTTACGGCTAGGATTTCTTTATAGATGGTGTGATAATTCTTTTCAGCGTCTTTGAATTGTCCGCTAGCATGACCACAAAGATGCTTGATGTTATCAATTTCTTCAAGTAGGACAACACCCCAATAATGATCACTAGCATCGGTTTGAAGAATTCTTTTTCCCACAGAGGGAATCTTCAGTGGTGGAGGATTTTGGGCTACTTGTTTCAGTTGTTGGACAGCTGTGGTTTGTTCCGAACTCCATGGTGGAGCAGCTTTTTTCAACATCTTTGATAAGGCTGAGGTGTGAGTAGCTACCTTTGGAATAAAGTTGCGAAGATAGTTGACAATTTCAAGAAATTGCTGAATTTCCTTTGGGGACAGGTCGATATGTGGTCCTGGGATGTAGTGGCCTGATGAGATTTTCATACCAAGAAAATCCACTTGCGTCTGAAGTCCAATAAAACTCTTCTTTTCGGACAGCATAATCCCATATTTTTTAACAAGGGCTTGAAAGTCTTCCAATACTGCGCGATGTGATTCTTCGTCTTTTGAAAAAAAGAGGAAGTCATCAATGTACACCAAAGTGCTGTGAAGAATTGGTACGAATATTCTTGTCATGGCTCTTTGAAAAAGAAAAGGAGCTACTTTCAACCCAAAAGGCATAACTGTCCATTGGTATTGAGCATCCAGAATACAGAATGCTATTTTTGGGCGATCTTCTAGGTGAATACCAAGTTGCCAGAACCCTGCCTTCAGATCAAACTTAGAAAAGATGAAGGCGTCTTTGAGATGAACGAATAAATTCTCAATCTTTGGAATAGGAAACGTATCATCTCGTCGGAAATGATTAAGTGGCTTATAATCAATGACAAGCCTCTTCTTCCCTCTTATCTTTTCTGTGCGTTTCTCCACATAGAATTCTTGGCATGCCCATTCAGATTTTGTGGGTTCAATTAATTTCAAAGAAAACAATTGATTGCATTCTTCGCGAGTACCAAGTCTGAAGGAGTCATGCCAGGATGACTGGCTTTTGTTGGATTGACATCTTCATTTTTCTTGAAAGGTAAGGAGATAAAAAAAAACTCCTTATTTTTCTATAAGGGAAAAGGATGATGGAAGTCTGCATGAGAGTCTGCATAAGTCTTGAGAAGTCGGTTACGAACAGCTTCAAAAGATTTTGGGACTTGGGCTAATGAATAGATCTTGACAATATCTTTGTAAGGCTTAAAAAACCTTTTATATTTGAGCCCATTTGGTAGGATTTGTAGGGACTTGGCCTTTTGATAGATATCAAAGCCAACTACTATATCTCGATCTGGAAGATGTGATCCAAGGACTTTGACCCAGACAATGCATCCAGGGAAGAATTGGATTCCTATTTTTTTCCTCGTAATCAGATGAGTTGTGAAAATCTTTCCATCTGCGGCCCGAAAATGTTGATCATGTTTGAACCAGTAATGAGCTGGCAAAATTTCTTGGTTCATCATGCTTTTTTGGGCTCCTGTATCCATGAAGCCAATAGCTGAGATGGGCTTTTCATATTTGTCTGGAAGGATTGACAAATTGGCAAATGGGCTGGCCAAGGTGGGTTAAGATGGCTGAGCCATAAAGATTGGAACTTCATCTTCAGTTGTGGAAGAACTGGAATCCGCATCTTCTTCATCTGTGACAGCAAGGGCAAACATGGTTTCATGATTCATTTCTTCTTGTTCAGAATAAAGAGATTCAATATCTTTGTCAGAATCTTCAAGACCAATTTGTTGTATCATCTTCGCTGATTTGGCAAGCTTTACTGGACAATTTTTTGCAAAATTTTCCTTTTTCCCACAGACATAGCATCGACCAGTATTCTTTCCTCTGTGATTTTTCTTTTTGAAGAATTTATGTCCTCCATGTGACTTCTTTTTTCGAAAAGGCTTCCATTTCTGGAAGTTAGATCGAGACTTCTTCTTTTGGAAAGATTTGAAAGACTTTTTCTGACAAGAAAACTGTTCATCCTTGCATTTTATTTTCAGAAATGGCTTCTTGCAAGGGGCCCGTGTGGTGAGGAATTTGGAGAAATATTCTTGATTCTCACAGAATGTTTCCAATGATTCTATAATGGCTCTTAAATCAACTTTTTGTACTGAAATAGCTCTTTTGATTGATGGTTGAAGCTCATCGGGGAGGGAAGTAATATAAACATGATTTAATGTATTGACGAAACTAGCATCTGTTTTCAACTTGTAATAGTACCTGAGCATTCTTTGGAAATGAAAGTCAAGATCCTTTCTCTTTATTTAACAGCACTTCATTTGATAGAACTCGGATTCCTGTCACTTTTGGTTTTTCAGAGGATCTCCAAGAAAATATCGATGGATTATTGCAATAACCGTGTCAGAGTCTTGTGCCGTATGCAGGTTTGCTTTTGAAACATCCTGCATCTTGTGGAACCATTCCCACAAAGTCCCAACCAGTCTGGACATAAATTCCTTCATGATCAGATAAAGGGATTGGCCAATTACAGTGCACTAGTTATCAATCCAAGCTTGAAATTCAGTAAATCGGGACTGCCAATTGGATGGGGGAATGTCATCAATAGTAAACTAGGGTCCTCCAGAGGGCCTAGAAGGTGGATCAAGATAAAAGTCAGTCATGGGAGTGTCTTCAACAGTTTGGGCTTGCCCTGGAGTGGACTGGGCTGTATCTTAAGGCTAGGGGAGAGAAGATTTCCCGTACCGAACCAACCGAGCCGATACAAACCCAATACCGACGGTATCGGCTCGAAATATGAGTGTTCATAGAGCCATCTGTATTAGCCGTACCATGCCGTTTAAATGAATGAAATTAGTCGGTATGATAAGGGTTGTACCGTTGGTTTTCGGCACAGGCCGATACCGACAAAGCCCAAAATAAATTATTCAACCCAACCCAATCTATTCCTAAAAAACAAGCCCAAGAACATTAAACCCAACCCTAAAATCATAACCCTAACTTACTCTCACCCCCTCACTTTCATTAACGCACTCTCCTCTCTCCCTCTCTAGACTTGCAGCCGCCCACAGCCAAGCACGCTGCCTTCACAAAGGCACCTCCACCGTGCACGCCATCACTATCAAAGCCATCTCTCTTTGCTCATCTCTCCTTTCATGCCACTCTAACCTTTAAGCCACTCTACCCTCAGCTTTGCTCTGCCCTTTTTCTCTTCTCCTAGCCCCTATCTTTTCTTCTTCTCCTTCACTGCTTCATCTAGGTTGTTGGGGTTCTCTCTTCTTTCTCAGAACTCTTCTTCTTGAACCCTTTTCTCTGTATGTCTCTCTCTCAACTCCGGTCGGCCCCTTCCTCCTCCGAAGCTCCGGTGCCCTAATTCCCCTCCTCCCTCAACTCCAATCTCCACAAAAGCTAAAAGCTTTCCACCCAACCCTCTCTCGATCGAGTTCGACCAGTCAACCCTCTTTCGATTTTTGAGTGTCAAAAACCTAATTCCCAAATCAAAGCAATTCTGGGCTTTGATGATTGATCATTAAATTCCTATGTTAGTGAAATAGGCTTGATATTTGGATTTAAATATGGTTAGGTATGTAATTCTGGGCATTGTTTCCTTTCTATTTGTAATTTTGGATTTGAATGCTTGTTGAATGTTGAGTTTTCTGGGCATGGTTGATGGTTATGTTTATGTATGAAAATGAAATTCTGGAAAATTTAGTGTTCGTGCCTTGGTTATGTTGTCGGCATCGGCAGGGCTCAAAGCTGATCGTACCGACGTTAGTATTGATCGGTACAATGCCGATCGGTATAATGCAGAATCAGGCACGACATCGGTCGAAATTAGGGGCTGTCGGAAAAGTCGGTATATCAAGCAATCTGCCGTACCGACATTTTGCTCACCCCTACTTGAGGTTGCCCGTATCCTGGGAGATCTGGAACTTCTTCAACATGTGGTTGAGTGGATGAAGTTACTATTGCCATACAAAGTCGGGTGAGATCTGTTTGTTCTTCTTCTGTTGACCAAACTTCGGTGATCTAGTCAGAAGAGGAATCTGAGGATTGAGAATCTTCCTCGGGTTCAATAGAAATTGCATATTGTGACATATGTCTTTTTCCTGATTGTTTGGAGGACAACGATTCTGGCAAGTGATCCTCAGAACTTTCAGAAAAAGATGTTTGGAGTTTAGGTGATGAGTGTACTCCAAACGAAGTAGTTTGATTGGAAGGAATAGTGCCAAAAAGTATTGGAGGTAAAGGAGATGTGTATAGTTGCGGAGGAGTAAAGAAAGGAAATTGTGGAGAGAATGACTGCTGTGGTGCTGTGGGGAATGAAGGAGAAAATTGTGAGGACTGTGATGCTTACTTTCTTTTTTGTTTTTCTGCTTCTCTTTGCCGAGCTTTCTCAGCTTCCTTCTGGCGAATTTGCACAAGACCATCTAGATTATGTCTAAGCCTTTTTAACTCAGCATCTTTTTGACTTCTCTCGGGATCCCATACCAACCGCCTAGTTCGGTTAATTTTCTTGAGCTCGGATTCTAAGGTTGTAATCTACTTTTCCAACCTACTTTCTGTGGCCATGAGATCTTATACGATGGCATCCACCTTTTGTTCTGTTCTAGTTGTAATCTGAACAACCTGAGCCAACTTCTCCGAGATGTCTTTGGTTTGGTGGTGTTGTGCCTTCGCAACTTAGGTTTTCCAATTAAGGACATGTTCAACCTAGGACAATGATGGTCGATGTCCATCAGGTTGTATTGTTTGTGGAGGGGAAACAAAAGGTCTAGATGATATTTTGGTGGATGGATCTATGGTTGGATTTAAGGGAGGAAATTCTGCCTCAGAAAACATCATACAAGCCTGGAGAGGAGGTGGTGTTTCCTTTTTTGGGCGTGCTTCAATTTTACAAGAGGTGTATCCTTCTTTGGCCAATAAATCTAATGCTTTTGCATATATGGGGAGAGGTGGTGGAGGACTGAGTTGACATGGACCAATCCATGGAGCATCTGGATCATCTGGTACAAGCCGTTTGTGCCTCGTCTGGCGACAAGAAGTAGGATACCATCTTCTGGGCTTTGGAGAGACTGATGGGATTTCTTCTGTTTCTAAATTAGAAAACCTGTCATAGTTACAACCTGGTTCACACATGGTTAGATCTGTATCTCATATGAAGTGCCCATTAATGTGAGACACATAGACATGTGATCTATCAGGATGAATGTAACCAACTGGGACCTTCTTCTCTTTGGGAGTATCAACTAAAATGATCATGCAGGAATGATAAAAAGAAGAAGAGGAAGAGGATGACTCTGATTTTTCATAAGTCATCTTCACAGTTCCATCTACTTGTTTATGAAAAGAAGGCTCAAGAAATTGTACTGGTTTCTCATTTCTCTGTAGTTTCTCATAATTGGTAAGCCATTCACGTGGGATTAGCTTTTCTAATTCTTCTCGAGGAAGCTGCCTTGGAGGTTGTACAATGGTAGGGACCGCCTTTGTATCAGCATATATGAATAGTGGATCTGAAGATATGCCTGAAAAGTTGAGATTGATTGCATGGTCCTGTAATCTAAAGAGTAGCTGGTGATGCAAGGTTGTCGCAGTTGATGAGCCTGTTTTCTCAGCTCCATAGATCTGTATCTGAATCTTCAAGGCTTTGGACATATTTTCATCAAGAAGAGAGATATTGAAGTTTGGGAAAAATGTTAGAAAACACTTCCCGAATTCAATGTCGTCAGTATTGTTCCTATAACAACATGTTCGTATTGAAGATAACGAGTGTCAAGAAGTGACAATCTAGCCGTTACAGGTAAGCCTTGTCGTCCATGATAAGAAAGGACGAGTCGATTTGCTCCGAGGTGAAGATGAGAATAACCCTATCTTATCCATTGATTGATAAAAACGGGGGGAATCTCAATTGTAACATACTGTTCTGTAGCAGAGGCTTTCAAGACACAGTGGTTCATCTTTGAAGACTGAATATACTCCTTTACCAAAGGACGACGAGAGAAGATGAGAGTTTTTATGGCTCTAGAAATAGAACCTTTTTTGAAAATGGTGTAGGGATTAACAAGTGGGAGAGTTGAATCCTGAATTCGAACATCTTCTGGAATGTGAGTGATTTCAACTAAGTGATCAATTTTATGTGATTGGGTTCTTCTAAAAGATTGAGGAAGAGAGATGGCTGAAAGAGAAGTGAGTGCTTGGGATGGTATATAGCTAGTATTAGTTTCTTGGGTTTCACTCATGGTTTATGTATTCTTCTCTTACTTTCCTTTTAGAACAATAGTATTTCTTACTTCTTCTTCTATAGAACTCTGGTACTATCCCCGAGTTCAAGAGAGCCTGATGGCTCCGCTACCAAGAGGCCGCGGGAGCTCCTTAGCTGTATAAACTACTCATGGCGAGTATGGAAGGATCCACTCATGGTGGAAATCAGTACTCAAGCCCCTTTTGTGATTTTATAAAGCCTTGGAGAGTGTAGCTTCAGGATAGATTAGAAGAAGGAAGTAATAAGACTATTATCCTTAAGGATTTCAGAAAAGAGGGAGAGAGTTTTAGTAAGACATGGCTTATAAACACGCAAGTTTTTTTATTGATAGTAGGAGTTCTGATGCCCCCTTTCAAAGTTCACAAGGTCCCTTATATAGATGGGACGACGAGAAAACAAACCAGAAAAGACAACAGTGGGTGATGACTCATCATCCCACTTACAACACACTTTAATAATACAACACACTTGGTGGGCGATGACTCATCATCCTACTTATTACATCACACCTTTAATAATACAAGATACTTTATATTTTAGTTTCTAATTGGCTCATCTGAATTGCAATCATAATACACATCCGTCATGTCATCATCACTGTCGGAGTCTGGTTCCCTAGATGACCTGTATGGTACTGGATCAATCGGCGTGACTGGATCAGTTTGTCTGGACCTTGATGTGGTAGATGATTCTGGACGAAGCTCATTACGACAAAACCATCGAGCCCAATTCAATATCTCAATTGGAACAGTGGTGGAAGGGGGCCCTCTCTGGAATGACAGGTCTTGCTGGTGTAGCAACCATAGAGGTAGAGGTCAAGGTAGAATTTCCAGTGATTGGAGGTCCATTAAGACTGTTTAAAAAACTTCTAGCTTCTATAACAAGGCGAGGCGTGTCAGCAAGAGTTCCTTCTATGACCTTCCATATATGAACAACTGGTCGAGGGACAATTGAGGAATTTTGTTGGACGTAAAGTCGATGGAGTACCACATAAGCAGCAATGGTATTTCTTTGTGCAGGTGGATGAGTGATGTGAATCCTGGCAAGTTCTCTTCTCCACCAGGAGAGTGGAGCAAAGGTCTGAAGAAAATACCAGCACTTAGAGGCACGAGCATTTTTGTTGAGAAGATGACGGAGCACCGAATCCACAGGGATATGGAAAAGACAATAGTAAAGAGTGGTGAAGCACCAGAAGTAATAATACAAGGACACTGACCATGGGGGAGTGCCTAAACTTGGGATGTCATAGTAGGGAGTGTCAATGAGGTAGCGGGAATTACCCAAAACAGGAGATAGTTCACCGACTGCATCATTAACCAAGGTTTTGAAATGAAAGAGATGGTTTCTGGCGTAAGTTTGGATGCAATGTATGGTATTGGGTCTTCTCAGAATGGGTGGTATGACTGGTTTAGTGGCTGAAAGTTCAAGGATGTCTTGGTGTTCATTTTCAGGTAGAGATGGGTTTCCAGCAGGGGTAGCCATATAAATAAAAGGAATAACCTGGGGAGTTTGGATGATGGAAATGGTTTTTGGTCTGGACAACAAATCTGCAAGCACATTGTGTTGTCCTTTTATATGCTCAACTTCGAAATCATACTTTGCAAACCAGTCCTTCCAGCGCAATAATTGTTTCTCTGGGAGGGACTTGTTCTTGAAGGAATCGGCGGGTCAACTGCACCTGACCTGCTAATTTTCGTGTCGTGTCAGGTTGATCCATTTAACTAAACGGGTTGAAAATCTCTCACTTATACTTGCTAATTTCGTGTCGAGTTGTCGTTCAATATCCGTTTTGCCAGGTCTAATCCGAAGTTAGATTCGGATTAATGAGGTATAAAAGTCTCCACAATGGATAGGAAAGAAAAATGGTATCCTTGCCGTTCTTCGGGGCTTCCACATGCGGCACGTGTATCAAGGGTTGAGGCAAAGTTTTAACACGCAACGCAATAGATCCCATTACCACCACAAGTACTTAGATTCTTGTGGACCCGCCCACCCAGAATCTCCCATTACCAAGCTCTACTCAGTTATACTTACTTAGTTTAACACTTTTGAAGTACTTGTAACAAAACAAACAAACAAACAATACACGCAAAATCACACAGAAGAACAACATTTTCCCTCCTCTCCTTTACATTTATTAACAACAACACATACATGGATCCTCTGTTACCAAACCTCGACCTCTCCCTGTTCACCACAAAATCACCAAAACCCACTTTCCCATTCTTCCTTTCACGTCGGTTCTCCAGCTCGAATGGGCGGCGGCCAACTTGTAGAAAATGGACCCTCTCCATGCCCCCCCGTCGTGTAGTTGCATCTTCTTATCAAACGCTTAAAGCTGGGTCGTCCACCTCGCAATCCCCCACCACCCATCAGGACGACTTGGTTCGATCACTCGGGAAAGGATTTCTTGGCTTTGCCGCCGCTGCTACGGCCCTGGCCTCTGTTTGCTTTGACTCTCCAGCTTTTGCGGAGTCGTTAACTGTTGCTTTCCCTGTTTCCCGCGCTCGCGAGGTATATAACTAACTATATATGTGCTGTTGCCTGTTCTCCCCTAATATTAGTGTGCCTGCTTTATGTGTCTCTCAAGAGGTTCTCTGGATCATTTTGTGAGCTCTTATTGTGTTGTGTGTGTGTAATATGTATGTGTGTGTGAGATATATAGAAGTTTGTATGTTAGGTGAATACAGTTCAGAGAACACTTGTGGAGGCTTGGGGTTTGATTAGAGAAACATTTATCGACCCAACCTTTAATCATCAAGGTATTACAACATAATTAGTCCATTTCTCATCGCAAACTTGTCTCTCTGCTTTTTTTTTTTTTCCTTCTCCAAAATTTCAACGAGTTTGATCCTTTAATAATTGGATGAGGTTCTGATGGAGGTATCTCCATTTGGGGTTATGCAGACTGGGATAAAAAGTTGCAGCAAACGATGCTCGAAATGTTCCCTCTAAATTCGGCTGATGCTGCATACAACAAAATCGATGGAATGCTTTCTACTCTTGGGGATCCTTTTACTCGCATTATCAGTCCTAAGGTCTTACATTTATTTCCCTTATTTCTGTTCATATTAGAGCTACCTAAACTTGCTTAACTAGTGCTGGTGGGTACTTCCAATCACCCTGGCTGACCAACAAGCAAGTCGTGAATCTGGTCGAAATGATGATTTTGGTTTCGCTTTACCTTTCGAAATTGTCTCTAATCTTAATCATCTCATACTGTCTCCACAGTACAGCTAAATCACTCTAGTGAAGGTGACAATTTTGCTTTTTAATCGCAGGATTATCAAAGTTTTAGGATTGGAAGTGATGGAAATTTGCAGGGAGTTGGTATGTTCATTAACATTGAACCAAGGACCGGCCATCTGGTTAGTCGGATGCATTAGATGTACCCTTCTACATTTTCATGGTGACAGATCATAGTGATTTTGTGGTTTCAACAACTTGTGCTGATCCCATCTTGGTGAATGGTTATGGATAAGTTGTCTACTTTTTCAATTTTGCAGGCTTGACTTAATTTCCTTTTTTGTTGTTGCAGGTTGTCATGTCTTGTGTGGAAGGTAGCCCAGCTGCTCGTGCTGGTATACTTGAAGGAGATGAACTTATTGAGATTAATGGTATTTACTAATCTCATTTTACCACAATCGTCATTATAGTAAATGAACTGTGGCTCCATTTGCCTGTGGATAAATTGTTACTGGTTTTGAGAGTGATCTGCTATAAGCCTGTAACCAAAATTAAGACCTAGTATAGGCAGCTTCTTAACTTCAAACTGAAGTTGTCCTGATGACTGAATTAGCATGTGCACTTCTACCATTTTAACCAGATTTTTCTGCTGAGTAATGGAGACTAGAGGAATACATAGAGTTTCTGACAAAAAGTTTGTTATAGAGTTTCAGTTTGTTAGTAATACAATGCATTGATTATCATGAGTTAGAATTTTTTGGCAGAATTTGAATTATGTTTCCTCAGTTATGTAGTCTAGATTTGCTACAGTTGTGAGGAATCCAATGATTTAATCGAATCAAATACTGTATACTGAACTTTTTGCCTCACATATAAGTTTTTGTTGTTGATTACTTCCTAATAAGCAAGCATAAAAAGCTTTAGACCTACGAGGTCCCTGTTTCCAATGATGGCTTCCTGGTCTCAGTATCCTATTGTGCTGTTCTGGACGTTTGATGAAGCTATTAACTACTTGTGCCTACTTCCAAATTTCAGGAGAGAGGCTTGATGGCGTCGATAGTGAAACAGCAGCACAGAAACTTAGGGGTCGTGCTGGGACATCTGTGACCGTAAAACTCCACAGTGTATATTTTCTTTACTCATTCTTTGCATAATAGACTAGGAATTATGATTTCCATTGCCTGAGACACCAAACTGATGTTCCTTTTCTCCAGGGAAAAGATTCAGACACGGTTTCAAGCATCAAAGAGGTACTTCATCTTTGTTATGTTGTAACACATTACCAAGAATTGATGTTTTTCTCCGTCATATAATAGACACATTACTTCTGATAAAAGTGAAGCTACCTATAAGCTCTTTGATTATAAGTTGTGCAGACACATCCTATCTTGCTTTCTGGTGTACTTTTCGAGCGCATAGTTGTTTACTGACAAGCTAATATTGGACCATATGCCATCTGCGTGAAGGTGAAACTACCTCGTGAGTATATTACACTTTCCCCGATATCTAGCACCATCATCCCTCACAGAACACCAGATGGCCGCGTAACAAAGACTGGTTATGTGAAGCTGTTAGCCTTTTCTCAGGTAATGATGACAGCATATTTAAGTGAAGTTAGCACTAACTCGTCTAGTTTTGTCTATCGGTTATCATGTTTTCTCAAATAGAGTTCATGTTGCTTTTCATCTGTGTTATGTCATTCATGGAAGCTCTTACATTTCATTTTGACAGAGTGCTGCTGCTGATATGGCAAATACAATCCAAGAAATGGAAAGTGAGGATGTACATTCATACATATTAGATCTTCGAAATAATCCAGTAAGTTTTAGGTTTTCTTTGTCTAACGAACTAAATGAAGCATAAAAGCTTCCCCAAATATCGTTATTTTGTTGCCCATGGTGTTCGTTCTCTTAGCCCTTAAAATGTCCAAATAATTTTACAGGGAGGTCTGGTAAAAGCGGGACTTGATGTTGCCCAAATGTGGTTGGATGGAGATGAGACTCTTGTAAACACAATTGATAGGGACGGGAACATGCAACCAATCACCATGGTCGATGGGCATGCCATGACTCATGATCCACTTGTTGTGCTCGTAAGAATCACTTTGTTAATTGTGGTCAATTAAACTGTTTCAAGATCCTTTTAACAGTTCCTCTTATTGAGTTAGTGGAATTTCTGAACATTGTTCTTTTATTCTGTGTCTAGAGAATGTCTTCGTTCTTTCTTTGCATCAAATGCATTGTGGGCTGTTGTACAGCCTTATAGAGTAAATTTATGACTGAATATTGTAGCAAATATGAATGAATTGTAACCTTGACTGTACAAGTCAAAATAACCTGGGCAAGCCAACCTGTCCTAAACAAATGGTATTAAAAAAAAATGGTTAGGGTGAACTCGTTCAGGAATTGGATAACAACTGGATTAGTTTCAGGAAAGACTGTTTCATCCTTGTATGGGTTTCCATAGGACAGAGGTTAGTCTCCTTTTACAGGAACTTATTAAATTGCTTTTACCTACATTCAAGTTAACCTCATGCTTTGGGACTGGATTGAATAGTTTTCATGGCTATGTCTGTTGTCTATAGTTATTTGGCTGAGTTAACAAGACCCTCTATTGTTTTATTGCTTTTTCATGACTTCGACTCGAATGGTAGTTTTCTCATTGGTCTTTCCCTTCTCCATTTGATACCATTGGAAGCCTTCAAGTGGGAGATCCCTTTTTAATGTTACTACTTTCTGACCACTATACCTAACAGTAATAAAAGAAACTGAACTGTCTACTGCATGAATAGGTCAATGAGGGAAGTGCTAGTGCAAGCGAGATTTTAGCTGGAGCACTGCATGACAATGGCCGAGCTATACTTGTCGGCCACAGAACTTTTGGTAAAGGCAAAATTCAGGTAAATTTTCATTGAATTCCTGGTAGTGGCAGCATATTTGACTACCTTGGGAATTTAATCAGAAAGCAAGAATGGAAAAGATCTAAGATGGAAGTCATAGTTTTGCAGCACCTGTCATACTCCTGGAATATTCCATTAGCTTTTTGTTAACCTCGCTAGTTACCTTCATCAAGTTAAAGTTTATGCATCTTTAAGTACATGAGTCACTTAGTTTTCTTTGTTCTTGCTTCCTGCAGAGTGTCACAGAATTGCAGGATGGATCAGCTCTTTTCATCACGGTTGCAAAGTATCTGTCCCCTGCCCTTCATGATATAGATCAGGTCGGAATAATACCCGATGTACAATGCACAACAAACACACTCAAGTCACCAGCTGAAGTGGAAACGAGAAAGAAGAGTTCAGCGTCGTCTCTTGAAGCTGATTCTTGTATTATGGTAGCAGAGCATGAATTGGACATCCAAGAGTCTAGAGGGACAGCATCTTAAGAGGTAGGATTCTGCTGTTTACCAACCTTATAGATTTAAAGCTAAATGTATAGAAGATATAATTGAAACAGTTACGCTTTATTCCATCTGTATATAATTGTAAATTTGTACTATATTTGCAGTAGAATCTATATCTTTTCTTGGAATTGAGAGAAGATGCACAAAAACTTCTAGTTCTTCTTCTATGCCTATAAAAATCATGAGTCACTGTCTCGATTCCACAGAACTTTATAGGAATGCTGAGTTTATAGATAGCATCTTTACAATTCAAGATGGAATATATATTTTGTGTGAAAAATCTTCTTTGCGTAGTACAATGTGGATGTGTATATAAACTTCAATAGTTGGAAAGTATCATCTACTGGGTGGGCTACCTGCAGCCCTGAGAATGCTAGAATCGTTTTAAGTAGCTATGAATCTGGCACCATAACTTATGCTGCATGACTGGAATTAATTCTAGCTCATCACTTACTGTATTTGGTGTAAATTTTAAATTTCAGCAAATTTAATGATGTAGATGGTTTGGATTGACCTTCAAGGTAGGGTAGTCATTATGTATTTCTTCTTATTTTTAACGTTTATGCCAATTTCAGAAAGTCTACTTTCAGTTTTGATTTTTATTACCCAAACAAAAAAAAAAGAACTTGCAACTTGTGATTGCATATTTTGTGTTTCCAGCATAAAGCCATAATTCACATAAACAACTTTTAATTGAAAATTTTCCAGAAATCGGATGTGTACTCTTATAGCAAGTGCTTATTGCCTTCACTTCTTGTATAATATATGTGCATGACAAAACTTGGTGCCTAAAAAATGCAACGAGAGATAGAATAAGTGAAACTGCAGTAACAGCGCCAGAATCTTCCGATGAGAACCTGCACCAATTTCAGTAGAGATAGACGTTGCAGGAGCTTGTGCCGTTTCTGTCGTTACAGACAAAAATAACAACTTTATTGGTGTTAACCAGAGCCATTAATGAAAGGAAAAGAAGAACGTATTCTGTTAGGAAAACTGTAGAGGAGAAAAAAGCTTAGTAGGGGAAGAAAAATAACCAATAAGAAAGAGAGGAAGATGTGTGGGAAAAGGCCTTTCTCAAAAAGTTGGTTGAAACAGGGAACTTTGGGTTACAAATGGAATAAAATATAGGGGAAATTCTTTAAACTTGAAGCTTCAGTTTCTCTATCTAGCAAAGATGAGGAATGTCTATTCTTATAACTGGTAGGAACAGTTGCACCAATGCCTTCTCCTATGGAATCGTGGATTTTTTTTTTTAATTTTCTTTAACTGAGAATCGTGCATAAGCTGATGCAACACAAAATGACAATATAATTCAGAAAAAGCTATACAAAGGAAGGAAAGAAACATGAAGGTTTCTGCATGTTTCTGTTATAATAATATTGTGATATCTGCAGAACTAAAGTCCCAAGTCCGAGTCCTTATTGTAGTCAAACCAAAAAATATATATTTTCTGCTGTGATGTTTCAGTAATAAGAATGCAGGCTTTAAAATGAAAAGAAAATAAAGAACATAAGTGAACTTGAACATGAGGGTTGAACTTCTGAGATATCTTTCAAGATATTTTATTTTTTTGTGTGTATGGGAAGGATTTTATGCCATCTTAGAATTGGAGGAGAATGGATTGAAATGAGTGATGGGGTAGGACTCAAGCTGGTGTGCCATGCCCATGCTGAATCCAGAACCTTCATCCATATTGATTTTTTCTCCCCCTTTGACTTCCCAATCAAAGCATTGGACCAAGGTTGCAATGGTGAATTGCACCACAGTGTAAGCAAGCGACGAGCCAGGACATGCTCGTCTTCCTGTTCCGAAGGGGAGATAACTGAAATTTTGTCCTCTGATGTCCAGCTGACGCTGTTCTGGGTTCTTGTCAGAGTCAACCATAAACCTCTCAGGGATGAATTCTTCAGGATCAGTCCACAGACTGGGGTCCCTCTGGATCGTGTAGACGTTGACTATCATCCTAGTTTTACCCTTCAAATCATATCCATTAATCTTGCAATCTTCAATGCATTCTCTAAGCACTATTGGCGATGGAGGGTGTAGCCTTAGCGCTTCCTTCACAACAGCTTGCAAGTAAGGGAGGTTAGGGAGATCAGATTCCTTGACCAGCCTGTTTGGCCCTGCCACTGAATTGATTTCTTCTCTGAGTTTGCTGAAAACTCTTCGGTGATTGATGAGTTCTGCTAAGATCCATTGTGAGGTCAGGGCAGATGTATCAGTGCCAGCAATGATAACGTCCTGAGAAAATAAGGATTAGAGCAGTTTTAGCAACAATGTATATCTTATATTTGACAATCAAAGGTGGAAGAGGTACTTTATGTTCCAGTTGTATCAGATGTAAATATTTCGGATTACTGCTGTTAATTTGCAGTCTTAGGCCGCAGTTTTCTGGATTTATTTATCAGATCGGAAAGGAAATGGTTAAAGTTATTGAATGAACTTACTAGGAAAAAGGCCTTGATCTCTTTCTTGGTTAGCTTCATTTCAGCATTTGGGTCCTGGGAAATTTCAAGCAGGATATCCATCAAGTCCCTACCTTCCAAACTACTTCCGGCACCGTTCATCTGTTTCTCTTCATGCTCCTTGATGATCTTCTCAACCAAGCCATCAAATTTCCTGAGCACCTTTTCAAGCTGCCTCCCATGTCCAAACAAGTCAAGTTTTGCCAAAGGACCCAAGACATTCCCCATACTCAACTTGCCTCCAAGCGCCACAATTTGGTTGACAAACTTCTTGATGTCCCGGGCTTCATTCTCAGTCCCCATGCATCTGGTATTCATGGCCATTCTGCAGATCACATTATTTGTCATGGTCATTAGCGCTTGCTTCAACTCACAAGACTCTCCTTTCTTAGAAGTTTCAACCAATGACTCCACAAGTTTCTCCATCTCTTGCTCTCTGATGTGAACCAGCTGATTAAGCTGCGTGGTGGAGAGCAGCCTGGTCATGCACAGCTTCTTCATGAATCGCCAGTATGCGTTATAAGGTGCGGTGATGAAACCAGAACCTCTGTATATATTGTAATCCGAAGTATCGAATTCGAGGCGAGAGACAAAGTTAAGCTCATTGGTTTTCAACACTTCTTTTGCAAGATTGGCATCAGAGACGACATAGCACTCGGATGCACCCATCCGGAGCTGAATGAATGGCCCATACTTATCAGCCAGGGAGTGCAGAGACTTGGCTAAAACGGATCCTAGCAAATGCAGATGCCCTATGAAGGGTATAGCCGGTGGGCTTGGGGGTGGGTTTAGAGCTTTTGTTCCGCCATTTCTGTGGGATCTTATAGACTTGACAAGGAAACTGCAGAAGAACCAGAGGAAGAACAAGAAGCTGAGAAAAAAGATAGCATCTGTGGCAGCCATTGCTTTGTTTTTTTTTTTTTTTTTCTGGTGTAGTGTTTTTGTTTTTTGATACTAGTTGATGTTGAAGGGGGACTCAAACCCGAGACCTCACCGTGGTGCAGGTGCTTTTGTTTTTCTGGTGTAGTCTTTGATGCTGTGGTGGGTTTCGGCGCTTGAGTTGCGTTTATATATAATATTCATGGGATGATTGTCTGAAAAGTGACATCAACTGGTATCTTCGATGGTTTCTGGGGGGAAAAAGAAACATACGTACAAATAAGAGGATCTACTTTAAACTCCTAGCTTGGACAATAGCCTCTAATGATTATTACTAGTCGTTAGTTCTGTTTCCATCAGATTTTTACTTTGAAGAATACCGGGGAGCGTCAAATTTTAGGAATAAAACGGTCACTATCTTGATATTCCATCATTTAATCTAACCTATACATTAAGGAAAGCCATGGACAAAACACAGAACATTTTCGAAAGCTGGCGGTAAAAAGCCTACCTGACTTTTACATATTCACAGTACGCAGCAATCTCGAACATAACTGAGTCGGTAATTGTTAAAATAGGGTATAAAATACCAAAATTACTTCAAACTTCTGTAAAATATAGTATTCTTTTTTCGACACAATGTAAAATTTACAAAATTATAAAAATCATCCTTCTTTGAGAATCTTCTTGTCTTCTAGTTCTTTTTTATGAATGAATGAATCTGAGGCAGCCATTTCGTTTAGTTTTTATTCAAATATTAAAGGATATCCGACCGTAGTTAACATGGGCATGAGTAGCTTATTAGTTCTTTTTTTTTTTATCAACAGCTTATTAGTTCTAAATTTATGCTTGTATAGCAATTTCTTGGATATCACTAAATTTAGTGGAATAGGTAACATTTTTTCTTTTTTTAAAAAAAAATGTAGAGGAATAGGTAACATTAGTTATGGAATAAATTTTTCTTTTACCAAATTGCTCACCCATATCATGGTAGAAATTTATATTTACTTTTCTAATGCCACAGGAAATGCACAAAAAACGAAGTAAGGATCTTTTTTATATTATTCTTTTTTTCCTTGCATAATATTAAATAAACTCCTTGTTTTTCTTTATGACTAAGAATATTGCTGGAATTTCCACCATTTTTCTTTAATACAGATCCACAAGTGTTACCAGTACCTTAAGCTGCGTTATTATGCTCCCTGCTAAAACAAAATTTCTGAATCAAAATAATTAGCAACATACACTTTTAAACGCATCCTCTAACAGACTCTCATACATACACTAACCCTTATACTCTTTGTAAGGTATTATCTATTACCTATTATTTTAGTTTGCATAATTTTTTTTGTCGAATAGTTTGCATATGATACAACCTTGAATTTTGTTTTCATATAATTTTCTTACTTTTTTTGTTTGCCTTAGTCATATTTTTTTTCATGCTAGTGCAAATATATAAAAAAAATTACCTGTTATTTCAGTCTGTATAAAATAAAATATCTTGAAAAATTTTCATACTGTTATAAAATTGGGGAAGATTTTCACTATTTGATGGAATAATACAAACTTGATCAAACTTGATCAAGGTAATAATACAACTTTGTGGGAAATAATAAAACTTTAATAATAATGGAAATGGAGGATAATTATATTAATGATGGAGAGAGGAAAAGAGATGTGTATAGAAATTTGGAGAGAGTGAGTTTATGGTGATCAAAGGTGTAAGTGTGTATGGAAATGAAGGGGGTATTTATAGGTGAAAATGGGAGGATAAAAACAAATAGGAATGATTAATTAAATAAGATAAAATCAAAAGGATATTAGGTAAAGGAAGATGGTATTAAAATTAGGACAAAGGGAATTATGGTGAGTAAATGGCCAAAGGGATGAATCCAATTGGATGTTAGGTTGAGGGGTAAAATATTTACCGGGGGTAAATTCAGGTACGGTAGAAACGAGTTTTACTGTATGGTAACAATGACATTCACCATAATTTATTTACAACACTCCCCCTTGAATGTCATTGCACTTTGGATAGAATACGCTTTAGAAGAACTGCCTCGTTAAAAACCTTACCAAGAAAAACCCAGTGGGATAAAAACTTGGTGAAGGAAAAAAGAGTGCAGTGCGTATTCTACTCCCCCTCATTTTGGCCTCCCTTGATGTCACGAAATCGTCGCATGCCAATCTTCCTTATCAACTTCTCAAAAACTGAAGTAGGCAGTAATTTTGTAAATAGGTCTGCCAAATTGTCACTTGAGCGAATCTATTGAACACAAATATCACCATTCTTCTGGAGATCATGAGTGAAAAAGAATTTTGGTGATATGTGCTTTGTCCGGTCGCCTTTGATGTATCCTTCCTTCAATTGGGCAATGCAGGCAGCATTATCTTCATAAATGATTGTTGGAACATCTTTCCCACTATCCAATCCGCAAGAATCTCGAATATGTTGTGTCATTGATCTTAGCCAAACACACTCTCGACTAGCTTCATGTATGGCTACAATTTCTGCATTATTTGAAGAGGTGGCAACAATACTTTGCTTTGTGGATCGCCACGATATAACAGTTCCTCCATAAGTAAACAAGTAGCCTGTTTGTGACCGAGCCTTATGTGGATCAGACAAATAACCTGCATCTGCATAACCAATTAGATCGGGTTTGGACCCGGATGAATAATATAATCCCATATCCATTGTACCCCGAAGATATCGAAAAATTTGTTTTATCCCATTCCAATGTCTGCGAGTTGGGGCAGAACTATATCTTGCTAGTAAACTAACAGCAAAAGATATATCAGGTCTTGTATTAGTAGCAAGATACATTAAAGCTCCAATCGCGCTGAGATATGGTACTTCCGGACCAAGAATTTCTTCATTATCTTCTCGAGGTCTAAAAACATCTTTCTTTTGATCAAGTGACCTCACAACCATCGGGGTACTTAATGGATGCGCTTTGTCCATATAAAATCTTTTCAAAACCTTCTCGGTATAATGTGTCTGATGGACAAAGATCCCATTTTCTAAATGTGCAATTTGAAGACCTAGACAGAGTTTTGTCTTTCCAAGGTCTTTCATTTCAAATTCTTTCTTTAAACAATGCACGGCTTTGGAAACTTCTTCAGGAGTTCCAATAATATTTAAATCATCAACATAAACAGCAATGATGACATATTCACGCATAGACCTTTTAATAAAAACACATGGACATATGGAATCATTTTTGTAGCCTTCTTTTACCAAGTATTCACTGAGACGATTATACCACATACGTCCAGATTGCTTCAAGCCATATAAAGATCTTTTCAATCTAATTGAGTATACATCCCGGGAATTAGTTGCTTCGGGCAACTTGAGTCCTTCAGGGACTCTCATGTATATATCATGGCTTATAGGTCCATAGAGATAGGCTGTAACAACATCCATTAGACGCATTTCTAATTTTTCATGTACTGCCAGACTAATTAGATACCGAAAAGTTATTGCATCCACCACAGGGGAGTATGTCTCCTCATAATCAATACCAGGTCGTTGGGTAAAACCTTGTGCGACAAGCCGTGCTTTATATCTCACTATTTCATTTTCCTCGTTTCTTTTTCGCACAAATACCCATTTGTAACCGACCGGTTTTACACCATCAGGTGTTGGGACTACAGGCCCAAAAACTTCTCGCTTCATGAGTGAGTCTAATTCAGCCTTAATTGCGTCTCTCCATTTTGGCCAATCATTTCTACGCCGGCATTCATCAATTGACCTGGGCTCTTGATCCTCATTTCCTTCCATAATATTTAGCGCTACATTATATGCAAAAATTCCGTCGACGGTTATTTCATGTCGGTTCCATCTTCTTCCTGACATAATATAGTTGATTGAGATCTCATCATTTTGACTTATTTCAGGTACCTGAGTTACTTCTGGAACATTATCATTTATGTCAGGAACCTCTTCTTGAGGATTATCCTCTTCTTGAGGATTTGTAATTTGAACCTCTGCAGGAGATTTTATTACCTCGTTAGGGCCATCTTGTATCTTTGCTCCTTTTCTCTGTCGAGGATTTTTATCTTTAGAACCGAGTGGTCTTCCACGCTTCTGGCGTGCTTTAGATTCATTTGCAATCTTTGGTTGTCCTTCAGGGACATCAATTCTAGCAGGAGCATTTGCAGCTGGTACGTGAGATTTGGTCACTCTATTGATATCATTAAATGCGTCTGGCAGTTGATTTGCTATATTTTGCAAATGAATTATCTTTTGAACTTCAAGTTCACACTGATTTGTTCGAGGATCAAGACTTGATAATGATATAGCATTCCATTTAATTTCCTTTTCCAGCTGCTTATTTTCTCCCCCTAATGTTGGATAAACATTTTCATCAAAATGACAATCAGCAAACCTTGCTGTAAATAAATCTCCAGTCGTTGGTTCCAAATATTTTATAATTGATGGAGATTCATATCCAACATATATTCCCAATCTTCTTTGAGGACCCATTTTTGTTCGCTGTGGTGGAGCAATTGGCACATATACTGCACAACCAAAAGTCCGAAGATGGGAGATATTAGGTTCGTGACCATGAACCAATTGAATAGGGGATAGCTTATGATAACTCGTTGGCCTGATGCGCACAAGTGTTGCTGCATGCAAAATAGCATGTCCCCAAACAGTAACGGGGAGTTTACACCTCATCAATAAAGGTCTAGCAATTAATTGGAGGCGTTTAATTAACGATTCTGCAAGACCATTTTGGGTATGAACATGAGCTACTGGATGTTCAACCACAATTCCTATTGACATACAATATTCATTAAACGCCTTAGAAGTAAATTCAGCAGCATTATCAAGACGTATAGTCTTAATTGCATGATCAGGGAAGTGTCCCCGCAATTTGATCAATTGTGACAATAAGCGCGCAAATGCCAAATTGCGTGAGGACAACAAACATACATGGGACCATCTAGTTGATGCATCAATCAAAACCATAAAATATCTAAATGGCCCACACGGTGGATGTATAGGTCCACAAATATCTCCCTGAATTCTTTCCAAAAATGCTGGTGATTCTGAACCGACTTTATCATACGAAGGCCGGATAATTAATTTTCCTTGCGAACAAGCAGCACATGAAAATTCATTAGTGATAAATCTTCTGGTTTTTCAATGGATGACCAAATGAATTTTCAATAATTCTGCGCATCATTATTGATCCGGGATGGCCCAACCGGTCATGCCAAGTTTTTAACTCATTAGTCAGCTTCAGGCTGGTGCCAGCTTCTGGCTGGGGATAATAACTTTCAATGACTCGAATATTTATGTAGTACAATCCAGAAGATAATACGGGTAATTTTTCCACAACTTGTTTGTTACCTGTAGTGGTAACTTTTGTAATGTAGAGATATTCAGCATTTCTTTCATTCATTGTCTCAATATGATATCCATTTAAACGGATATCCTTAAAACTCAATAGATTTCTTTGAGACTTTGAAGAGAACAAAGCATTTTCAATGATTATCTTTGTTCCCATTGGTAGTAAAATTTGAGCTCTTCCGGAGCCTTCAATTATTTTTGTACTACCAGAGATTGTACTAACATATGCTTTTCCAAATTTCAAAGTAAGGAAATATTTCTGTTTATTAAATACAGAATGAGTAGTTGCGCTGTCTGCTAGACAGATCTCTGAGTCATTGTTCTTGGAACCATATAGTTGGATATCCATATCTTCATAAAACAAAAATAAAACATGCATAAGAAAATAATATTGAATTGAGATTTATTTCAAATTAAAAGAACATTAATAGAAATAAACAACATACAAGAACATAAATATAAAATACAAAGAAAATTGACAGCAGATTTATTCTTGAAGAACATAAATATAAAATACAAAGAAATTGACAGCAAATTTATTCTTGCTTTATTTTATTGCTTGCTTCTCCTGGATAGTCAAGATAATCATCAGTATCAAAGTATGAGTCGGACTGGAAAGCAGCATCTTGGTCATCATCTTGAACAAAGTTTGTTTCAACAGTCTTATTTTTGGTTTTCAAGGATGATTGATAAAGTTCCACCAAGTGCTTTGCTGTACGACATGTTCGTGACCAGTGACCCATCATGCCACATCGATAGCAAGTTGTCTCAGAAATTTTCTTGTCCTGATGTTTGCCATCATTCATATGTTTTCCTTTGTTCTTGCTAATATTACGGTCACGATTATTAAAGTGGTTCCTTCCTTGTCCACGCCCACGTCCCCGGCCACGACCTTGTCCACGGCCACGACCAAAATTATCATGTACTGCTGCATTCGCTTCTGGGAATGGAACAGTAGCAGTGGGCCGAGACTCATGATTTTTCATCAATAGCTCATTATTTTGTTCAGCAACTAAGAGGCAAGAAATCAAATCAGAATATTTTGTGAAACCTTTTTCACGATACTGTTGCTGTAGGAGCACATTGGATGCATGAAAAGTGGAGAATATTTTTTCTAACATATCAACATCAGTAATATCTTTGAAGCGCCCCGACCCGCATTTATCGTAACACAGTAAACACGTGCCAAAACTATTCTTATTGATAGAACAGACAGTACATCGTAGTCAAAATACTACACAGTAAATCCAAATACATTATAAACAACATCCGTCTCCCGTACACGGGGACCATTATTCAAACCAAACACAGTGCGCAACTGTAGCAGCAGATAGTATCAGTAATATACATATCACAGGTGGATAGCAGCACAGCAACATATATCACTCAGTAGCGGAAATGTAGTACAGCATCATATGCAATAGAATAGCAGCGGAAGACTTTATGCACATGCAACGGAGGTATGGATCCGGAGTCAGGTGGAGAAGAAAGCAGCAGCCATCGAACGTCGTACCTGAACTATGGAAACAACTTAACCTACGGGATGAAACCCCGCAGGCGAGGGGTGAGTCCGAAGTGCTCACCGACGAAGGATAAACAATGATATGCAAGCAACCGTAATACTTAAAAACAATCACAGACAAGCAATAGCATATCACAATAACTGAGCCAAGGCCAAAAGAATATTAATTATTATTACCAATTTTATCTTCCGGGCCCCCGTCACTGGACAAGCTAGGGTCGTACCTGGTTATCAATTAATT
>JAKUCV010005822.1:0-12942 GCA_028386065.3 Turnera subulata | reverse complement strand
GTAGGGGCTTGGGTGTAGGTAATGTGTTTATTCCATGAGATTTTCCACGTTGGGTGGTTAAGGGTCGGGTTTGCCTGCGCTTTGGGGCTGGTAATCCAGGGGAAATGGGCAGAAGTGGTATTGACGGTTGAATTCCGGTGGTGGCTGGCGGTTCAGGGGTGAAGGGAGAACAGGGTAAGGTTGAGAGGAAAGGGATCGATTGTTGCATGGCTTGTCTTCTTTTTTTTTTCTCTCTTTCTATTTCATCTTTTAAATGAATTCCAAAATAAAATGAATTCTTGAAAACCAAAAATTGGTTCTTTTTTTAAAAAAACTGAAAATGAGGCCTACAAACTGGTTTTCCGCGGAAATTGATAACAAGAGAATATCGAGATTTCCGTCATCCATACATCCAAGTATTGGTCAATCGGTTGGTTAACCCTCACATCCTGAAAAATTTTATTATGAGGACTCCCCAAGTTTGATTAGTTGTTTTAAGGGTTTATTATTTATATTTTAAAGTTTATTTATTTCTCAAATTTACCTTATGGGTTCTCCTTTCCTCTCCTTGATTTATATTTTTTTTCTAATTTATCGTGTATTATTTAAGAAATAAATTTGCACATTCAATATATATACTTAAATAGTTTATTTTTTTCTAATGGGTTAAGCACCTTTTTGGTTCCTGGAGTTTCGCTTTTGTCCCGTTTCTATACCCGGGAGTTTTTCTGTCCCTTAGTTTCAGTTTGCATCCCTTTTATGTACCTCGGACAGTCCGGATGATGACGTGGCCATCGGCTCGGGTCCGGTTGATAGGTGTCATGATCGTACTGGTGCACGTGGAATTATGTTGTGGGACCCACCTTCTTTCATTGATTTCTAATTTCCAAAATTATAGAAATTAGTTTTTTATTTTCTAATTAAAATACCAACTGGTTGAACCGATTTTTCTCCCGGTCAGCCCAACTTGTTCATTAAAAAAAGTTGCCACACACGTGTGGCTGTGTGTGTAAAGGGGAAAAATTGAAACCCTAAACACTACAATTTTGGTTTTAAATAAAATGAAAAAAACATTGCATCTTCTTCCCTAACACAAAGATGTCGCCGTCATTCTCCCACTTGGAGCTGCTTCACTCATCGTCGCCGGAGGAAGGTGGGGCCGCCATGGCCTCCGCACCGCCAAGCTGCCTGCAGGTTTGGGTTTGGGTGATGAAGAAGAAGTTGTAGCAGCAGCAGCCAATACAAATAATAATAATAATTGGGTTGAAGATCTACAGTGTACGGTGACGGAATCCACCTTCCAGCACACCGCTTCTTCTCATCTTCGCTCTTTACAACTACTATTACTCTTGTCTTCTCTTCCTTCTTCTTCTTCTTCTTTCTTCAATTACTCAATCCATCTATTTTTTTTTTCTTTTGGATTACTGGGTGGTTAGGGTAGGATAATCTGCCACATGCAGTTTCCCAACTCAAAGCTAAAAAGCATGCTTTCTTGGTCCTATACTTGAATTTTAATCACTATTTTTTCCTGGCTTTTCGTGTTGCTAGGTGGTGATGAGTTTGGGTTTAATTATTTCATGGTTTGCAGGTGTGGGTTGACATGGGTTCATCATTTCCAGTTTTTGTTTTTACCTAATTACCTGCAGAAGCAGTTGGGTTGGTGGTGGTGTTGCCACCGTCAAGAGCTTATGGATTTGGTATTTTTATGTAAATCTAAAATAAATAAATTTCAATAGTTTATACAATTATTTTCTTTATTTATTATTGACTAATTGATTTTTTTTTGTCAAAAATTCAATGATTAATTGATTGTTGGTTGGTATATGATTAGTTTTCATAACTAATTCATACTCTGTTTTGTCAACAAATTAATTCGAGCATCAACTGTATAATTGTTTTGATTATTGATTAATTATCATAATTAATCAGAGGAATATATGATTGGACTAAATGAAAAAAATCTAGATCAATGGCCCGAGAGTTGGGTGGACTGGGAGGAAGATCGGTTCAACCAGTCGTTATTTAATTTTTTTTTTAAAAAATAGCCTTTATTTTAATTAAAAAATAAAAAACCAATTTATGTAATTTTGGAAATTAGAAATCAGTGAAAGAAGGTGGGTCCCAAAACACAATTCCACGTGCACCAGTACGTGGCCATCTGCCCGGGCTGCTCGAGGTACATAAAAGGGACGCAAACTGAAACGCAGGGTACATATAGGGGACAGAAAAACTCGCGAGTACACAAACGGGACAAATGCGAAACTCCAGTAACCAAAAAAGTACTTAACCCTATTTCTAATATAATCAAATTTAACATAGATCTACAACTAATTAAACTTGGGGATTCCCACCAAAAAAATTTCCCCTCACATTCTTATGAGAATGGGTGTGGAAAAAGCTATCCTTCTTGGCTTGGACAATGCATGAGGGACATATCCCTCATGCGCTGCCAAGAGACAGGAGAGAGACCACCATTATGACCAGCATATATACTTGTACTAATCCGATTCATGGCAAACTTTTAGAAGGTGGCCGTCCCGCATATCTGATAGCTGCACGCAAGAGAAAAAACAGCAAATTATTATTATAAACCACAAGTAGATAGTCCCCAAAGGATGTCTTTTTTGTCTAAAGCACATATGGATACTTAGCATTGGAAAAATCAAATCTGATCAATACAAATCAACCCGTCTAGCCCAGGAGGAGACAAGTTATCCAAGCAGGAGGGAGACCCTCACTAAGGATGGTTTTAAATAGCCTGTCAGCAACATTATTTGCACTCCTAGGTATCCATATAAAATTACACTTAGGGGCAGATCTCACCAGATAACTAATTTCCAAGATAATAGTCCTTATTTCTGCGGTAGCTTCCTCCCTCCCAACTAACACTTTCCAAATGGTTTGTTAATCAGTTTCCACAGTAAACCTGTGCAAATCCCTAGCTAGAACTAGTTTAACTGATTCTTTAATAATCCCCAAAGCATGTCATTAGCACAGAACATCTGATCCAAACATTATTCCCACAAAATTTCATCTGGTAGTTCCATTTTGTTTTTTCTTGCTCTATCATTTGCAAACTACAGCATCCCCTAACACCAAGAAAAAGCTAAGCAGCACCATATCTGGTTTCTAATTCTAGAAGTAATGTACAAGAAACATAAAAAAGCAAAGACTTGTTTGACACAAGAGTTCATAGAACAAAGTTATGCAACTAATTAAAGCAGCTGGTTTACCTATCAGGTGGGGAAGGATTAGACACATAACACTCTGGAATTTCACTAACTGCATGGTCCTTATTATTGAACACCACCCGAGCTCTAACAAGGTACTCATCGCACATCGTATCACGACCCAGACAAACTATCCAATATAGATGATGAGTTGCATCTGGCCCAGTTAAGTACAGAGAAACCTGGACGTCATAAAGGCCTAAGATGCCACTTTTTTCTCCCTTGGGCTACAACAGAAAAAGAAAAGCCAATACACTTCAATCCAAGCAGTTTTTGAAAGAAAAGGGAATCAATATTCACAAAAATTCACTGCAGCAAAACTAAGAGAAAAGGTTTACATCTATCAATGCACGTCCATCCAAGAACAAATAAGAGTAGAGAACAATCAAGCATGCTAGCTATCAAAAACTGACAAACCTTTTTTACCCTCTTTTCACAAGCCTCGATACAAAGTCTGATCCTGCAACCATGGTATGGATGACCGAGGCGAACGCGGACTGTTTTCCCATTGGAGTTACTTTTAGGACGGGAACTGTTAAATTGGTCAAGTGCCTGGACAAGATCAGTGTCACGGCAACAAGAGCGACAAACCTCATAGGCAAAGGGGTCATCATCATCATCAGTATCATCATGCTCCTTTTTGCGCTTAAAAGTCTTGACCTTGTCTTTCTCAGGTTGGGGGTTCCGGTCCACTGAAGTTGAGGAAAGTACCTTGGCGAGGTACGTTTCCATTAGCAGCGAGGATGTGTCCAGGGTCTTTAAGGTCATGAAGAACTCAGGATGTGTACTATATATAACCCTGATGTTAGCCTTGACAACCTCAAACAGCAGCAATTTTTTACCCTATGTAAAGCAAAATCATAGGGTTATTGGTGGTGACTAACTAAAGCAGGCACGCAAGGACAGAGATATATAAGATGGCATGGTTAAGTAATTAAAATTGATGGCAGAAAATTAAGGGCACACCATTTTTGCATTAAAGCAAGCAATAGCAGACTGGGCAGCCTGTAACATGACAGGTTTGTAATGATTTTTCCATAAGGACATTGGCCGAACCAGGGGAAAAGGTTTCATAGGGTGTTCCAGATGCTCCACATCAAAACCCTATGACAGCAAACCTCACAAAAAATCAAATCGATGGCAAGATATACATATATATATATATATAACACGTGATTGCTGATTTTGTAAGTTTGATGATAGGGTTAGGGTTTTAGTACTACTTACTTCGGATTCGCGCATTCCTTCCAGGTATCGGACGATCTTCTCCCAAGTTTCCGGTCCATAGCTTTCATATGCTTTCAGCCGATCCTTAAGGTAAACACAATTCACATCACGCGCGTTGTCCCAACCATCCTCATCAGCACCATTACGACTACTTGCCCTTGTAGGAGAAACCTCCATTGATTTAGGTGTCTCTTTCCCCCAACTGAATTGAAATTGATCTAAATCTCTCTCTCTCTCTCTCTCTTCCCGATTCCTTACTTGACAGACTTGATCAGGATTTTTTCGTCTCCCAATTTATTTTTATACTTGCGTACGTAACGCAAAGAATCATGCTTTGTTTTTTCTTTTTGAAGTATAAAAACTTGCAAAGCGAGTCATGCACAGAAGGCCAACTGATTTGACTCATTTGCCCTAAAAAATTTTTAATATAATACATTTATTCTTGAATTAATTTATTTTAATTCAATTTAAATATAAATAATGGAGTATTTTTTTCTCTCTGTTAGACAAAAATTCATTCACCGACACACCTGTCCCTTAATTTTTTTGGACACAAAAGATCACTGCAGTAAAACTAAGAGAAAAGGTTTACATCTATAAATGCACATCCATCCAAGAACAGATAAGAAATAAGAATACAAAACAATCAAGCATGCGCTAGCTATCAAAAACTGATAAAACATTTTTACCCTCTTTACACAAGCCTCGATACAAAGTCTGATCCTGCAACCATGGTATGGATGACCAAGGCGAACACGGATTTTCTTCCCATTGGAGTTACTTGTAGGACGACGGCGGGAGCTGTTAAATCGGTCATGGTGCCTGGACAAGATCAGTGTCACTGGAGCGAGAGCGACAAACCTCATAGGCAATGGGGTCATCATCATCATCATCATTATCGTCATGCTCCTTTTTGCGCTTAAAAGTCTTGACGCTGTCTTTCTCAGGTTGGGGCGTCCACCAGTCCAATATTGTTGTTGAGGAAAGTACCTTGGCGAGGTACGTTTCCATTAGCAGCGAGGATGTGTCCAGGGTCTTCAAGGTCATGAAGAACTCAGGATGTCTACTATAACTAGGGATGGCAACGGGGCGGAGAATGTGCGGGTAGAGGAATCCCCGCCCCATCCCCGCGACTTAAAACTTTCCCCATCCCCCGTTGCGGGGGGAATTTTATCCCCATCCCCGCTCCCCGCAATCCCCACGGATCCCCGCGGATCCCCACGACTCAAATTATACATTTTAAATTTTCATCACTTCAAAACTTGAAAACTTGAAATTTAGCTCCAAGCAATTACAAAATACATATTAATGCTAGTGTCATTACAAAATATATATTATTATCTAAAACTATATATTACCACCAAAAGATTCAAAACCAATCAACCCTAGAAAGGAAAATAAAATAAAATAAGTGAATTGAAGTGAACTTATAGTTTATATTATATTTTCTTTTTTGGATTCACAATCCACCGCCTTTATCCACTTGGCCACATCCGCCCCCCATACTCCATTTAACTAACAATTCTTTACCTTTTTTTTTTGTTTTATACTTGAACAAAATGGATAAAAACCCAAACTTGAAATATATATATTTGTATATGGAGTAACTAGAAGGGTAAAATAGTTACTTAATATTTTTGCGGATCCCCGCGGGGCGGGTACTATGATCCCCATCCCCATCCTCAAATTAGTCTCGGGTTGAAAATCCTCCCCATCCCCATCCCCATGGGTCCTTAATCGCCCCCATCCCCGTCCCCACAGCGGGGAATCCCCGCGACAATGGGGATTTTTGCCATCCCTAACTATAACATATTACCCTGATGTTAGCCTTGACAACCTCAAACAGCAGCAAGTTTTTGTTGGGGAAAACTGCAAAGATTCGCGAAAAATAAAAGAGACACAAAGAATTAAACGTGGTTCGGCCTTAATCTTGCCTACGTCCACGGACAACAAATCTTCAACTAATATAAAAATATTAGTCTTACAAAGAGAGAGTTCTACCCAAAATAGTGTCCCACAAAATGTGTTTTCCGAAAAATACCCCCAAAGTATTTTTCCTCTCTATTTTGTCACTCCTAAACTGAGAGGGACTATATTGTCACTTTCTAAAATTAGAAGGACTAAACTTCTTCTTCCTAAATTTAGAAGGACTAAACTTCTTTTTCTCTCCCTCTCTCTCTTTCTTTCTCCCTTTCCTTCACTCTCTACACACACTCTTCCTCTTTGTGTGTTGTGTGTCTACAAATGAATTTGATTCCCTATATATAGGGAATGGATCATCATAATTTTCAACAAATATGTGCTTAGTTTCCACATTTGGGTGCTATATTTTCTTCCTTCTTTCTTTGACAAAAATGGTGCCTAACTTGCCTAACCTCTTTGACCAAATAAAATTCAGCCCACATACCTAACAGTTTTTACCCTACGTAATGCAAAATCATGTGGTTATTGGTGGTGAGTAAAGCAGGCAGGCAAGGAGATATATAAGATGGCATGGTTAAGTAATTAAAATTGATGGCAGAAAATTAAGGGCACACCTTTACTGCATTAAAACGAGCAATAGCAGACTGGGCAACCTGTAACATGACAGCTTTGTATTGATTTCTCCATAAGGACATTGGCCAAACCAGGGGTACATAGTGCGGCAGGGGTGCCAGATGCTCCACATCAAAACCCTATGACAGAAAACCTCATAAACATCAACCTTCCCTTTTGTCAGAAACTATGGGGACGTGGGAACATTGAGTATAAGTCTGTAGATGCTAGGGGGCTCGCAGGTGGTATGTTGATGGTTTGGGATGTAGATGTCTTCAGACTCACTCGCGCTGCCTCATCAGATTCTTGGATCATCATTGAAGGCGATTTCCTGCAACTTGGTATGAGGGGAACAATTTGTGGGGTGTACGGGAGTTCACAACTGATGGACAGAATCAGCATGTTTGTTGAGATTATCAGCCTTAAGTCAACTTTCTCTGCACCGTGGTTAATTTTTGGCGATTTTAACGAAATCACAGAGGCAGCGGATAGAAAAAGCAGAAGAATTTGTTTGAGAGGTGCAGACGCTTTCTGGAATTTTATTAATGGCATGGAACTGATCGAATTTGGACTGAGAGATCGTCTTTTCACGTGGGGAAATCTTAGGGTTGCCAGCCGACTCGATCGAATTTTTGCTCAAGGAGATTGGCATATCATGTCTCCATCCTTGACAATGAGGTCTGGGAGCAAGCTAAGCTCCGATCACTGCCCCCTTTTCCTTGCCCAAGAAACTTCGAATTGGGGGCGAAGACCATTTCGTTTTATCGATGCTTGGTGGGATCACAAGAATTTCATGGAAACCATAACGGGTATGTGGAATGACGCTTGTTGCGGGCATCCTGGGATGTTCAAGTTCTTGAAGAAACTTAGTGTTCTCAGGCGACTTTTATCTAGATGGAACAAGGAGGTGTTCGGGGAAGTGAATACTAAATTAAAGACTCTTCAACAGGAGATTGATGCCTTGGACCTGGCGGCCGGGAATAGGGATTTGTCATTGGTGGAGATTGATAAATGCCGAGACTTGAAGATGGAGTTGGAACAGATATCAAAAAAGTCTGAGGCCATTTGGAGATAAAAATCCAGGATCAACTGGTGCAAACTTGGTGATCGCAACACTAAACTGTTTCACATATCTGCATGCAATCGTGGGAGAAAAAATAGAATTGATCAAATCATAGTGAATGGAGTGGCTGTTAGAGAACCAGACTCTGTTAAGTCAGAGGTCCGTGAATTTTTCTCCAAATTATATTCTTCGAATACCTGCAGAAGGCCTTCTATTGGATCAATCAAATTCAAAACACTACCACCTGAGGAGATTGCTGATTTGGAGAAGCCCTTCTCCATGGAAGAACTAAAAAGCGCAGTGTGGAGCTGTCATAGCTCCAAGGCACCAGGACCAGACGGGTTTAATTTTTCATTCTACAAAAAATGTTGGGAGCTGGTTAAACAAGACGTGTATGACATGGCCATGCAATTCCATGCTACGACAAAACTACCTAAAGGAGCCAACTGCGCATACATCACTTTAATTCCTAAAAAGCAGGATGCAGTTTCTTTAGATGAGTATAGGCCCATAACTCTTGTTGGCGGGCTGTACAAATTATTTCCAAAGTACTGGCACAAAGACAAAAGAAAGTGTTGCCAATCCTGATCGAACCACAACGGTCAGGATTTATGGAGGGTAGGAGTATCCTCGATAGTACTTTCATTGCAAATGAGCTGGTGCACTCATTGAAAAAAAACAAGGAAAAGGCTGCAGTCTGGAAACTTGATTTCAAAAAAGCATATGATTCTATAGATTGGCAGTATTTGATGCAGGTGATGAGTGCTATGGGCTTTGTAAACAGATGGAGAGATTGGATTGTTGAATGTCTTTCTTCCTTGCAACTTGCAGTTTTAGTGAATGGATCACCCTCCCAAGAATTTCCCATGCACAGAGGCCTTAAACAAGGAGACCCTTTGTCTCCTTTTCTTTTCAATCTGGCTGCTGAAGGACTTCCATGCATTCTATCCAGTGCAATTGATCATGGTCTCATCAAAGAGGTGAAAATACATAATGTATCTGTATCTATCTTACAATATGCTGACGATACAATTTTATTCTCACCAGCTGACTTAGATTGCCTTCTAAATCTAAAAAGATGTCTTAGAATTTTTGAAGCTCTTTCTGGCATGAGCATTAACTTCCATAAGAGTAGTTTTATTGGGGTTGGGATGCCGCAAAGACAGGTGACAGAATTGTTAGGCGGTGGGTTTTTCCACCACATGTGGTGGGGCCCACGCCAACTTTTGTCAAAAGAAAACAAAGAAGTCAAGAGTTAGGCACCGTTTCTTTGAAAAGAAAAAGAGTTAGGCACCGGCTGCAGCAGATGTTGAAATTTTGCAGAGAAAAATTGTTCATCAACTGCCTATATAAAGGCAGGGACTTGCAACCCAAAGACACACAACAACGCAGAGAAAATAAAGAGTGAAGAAGAGAGGAAGAGAGAAAAGGGGAGGGAAGAAAAGGAGAGAAAGAGAAGAAAATATTCCTTAATATTTTATTTACCCCTCTCATAAGTAGGGAGTGATAAAATAGTAGAAAAAATACTTTTGAGGTATTTTTGGGAAACACTTGGTAAACACCTTGTGGGATACTATTTTGGGTAGAACTCTAGGTTTTATTTTACCCCTAAATGTTTTAGGGAAGTCTCTCTTTGTAAGCCTACTATTTTTATAGTGGAAGTTTTCTGCGGGATTGAGCTTGTGGACGTAGCCCAAAAGTTTTGGGTGAACCACGTTAAATTCTTGTGTGCCATTTATTTCTTGATTGATCATTATTCCGCAAGATAGTACCATCGGGACCCAACAACTGGTAGCGGAGCTCGAGGGTCTGTTCGGAAGGTACCATTCATAAGGGCGTATTTACTGTTCGTTTAAACGGTCTTGTTCATACATACGGTACTGTTCACCGTATTTGTACTATTCATTTGTATGCTACTATTCACCGCCAGGGAATTTTCTAGTCCAAAAGAGCCAGCTAAATTTTTGGTCTAGATGGAGGCGAGGATAAACAAGATGATCACTCTTGATGGCACAAATTACCACCTATGGAGAAACAAGATGAAGGATCTCCTGTTCTTGATGAAGATGCATTTACCGGTATTTAGTACGGTAAAGCCTGATAACAAATCAGATGAAGAGTGGGAATTTGAGCATAATCAGGTATGCGGGTACATACGACAATTTGTTGAGAATAATGTTTACAACCATATTTCTGGTATTGAGCATGCTAGAATGCTGTGGGAAAAGCTCGAAGAATTATATGCCTCAAAGACAGGAAACAACAAGCTATTTTACTTGACAAAGTTGATGCAAGTGAAATATCAAGAAGGCACAACTGTTGCAGATCACCTCAATGAAATACAAGGGATCGTGGACCAATTGTCAAGCATGGGCATCAAATTCGACGACGAGGTACTTGCTCTTATGGTTCTGGCGACACTCCCAGACTCATGGGAAACCTTGAAGGTGTCAATCACAAATTCTGCACCTAATGGTGTGGTCAGTATGGCGTCCGTCAAAAGTGGCATCCTGAATGAAGAAATGAGACGGAGATCACAAGGCTCATCTTCTTCACAGTCAGAAGTCTTGGCCACAGTGACGAGGGGGAGAAGCCAGAACAAAGGTCAAGGTAGCAGAGACAAGAGCAGAGGAAAATCCAACAAATTTGCAAATGTTGAGTGCCATTACTGCAAGAAGAAGGGCCACATCAAGAGATTTTGCCGACAGTTCAAGAAAGACCAGAAGAAGAACAAAGGCAAAGATGTGAAGAAGGAAGAAAGCAGTGATGATGAAGCCAATTCCCTCGGAGAATTCCAGGAGACGAGTTGGGTAGTAGAAAGTGGTGCTACTATTCATGCAACACCACGGAGAGAACTCTTCTCATCTTACACGCCTGGTAATTTTGGGTCTGTAAGAATGGGAAATGATAAAGCCTCGATGGTTGTCGGCAAAGGAAATGTTTGCCTAGAGACCATGAACGGGATAAAGCTGATTTTAAAGAATGTCAGGCATATTCCAGATATGCGTCTGAATCTGATCTCGGTTGATAAGCTCGATGAGGAAGGGTTTTGTAATACCTTCTACAACGGCAAGTGGAAACTCACCAAAGTCTCGCTAGTAGTGGCACGAGGTACAAAGGTATCAAAGTTGTACGTGACCCAGGCAAAGATTCCACAGCAAGATGTAAATGTTGTGGAGAATGACAACAAAGTCCAACTGTGGCATAAACGTCTCGGGCACATGAGCGAGAAGTCAATGACGAAGCTAGTCAAGAAGAAAGCTCTGTCAGGATTGGACCAGATCCAGCTGAAGAAGCGCTCTCATTGTTTAGCTGGTAAGCAAAATAGAGTTTCTTTCAAGAGTTTTCCTCCTTGTAGAAAGAAAGATGTGTTAGAACTGGTACACTCTGATCTATGTGGGCCTTTTAACAAGTCCCTTGGTGGTGCCCGGTATTTCGTGACATTTATTGATGATCATTCACGGAAGACTTGGGTTTACACATTGAAGTCGAAGGATCAAGTGTTAGCAGTTTTTAAGCAGTTCCTAACCATGGTGGAAAGAGAGACAGGAAAGAAGCTGAAGTGCATCCGGACAGATAATGGTGGTGAGTACACAGGCCCATTTGATGCTTACTGCAAAGAGCATGGTATTCGGCATCAGTTTACTCCACCCAAAACCCCACAGTTGAATGGTTTAGCTGAGAGGATGAACAGAACTTTGATTGAGAGAACCAGATGCTTACTCTCTCACTCGAAGTTACCACAGGTCTTCTGGGGTGAAGCACTACTTACAGCGGCTTATGTGCTGAACCATTCACCCTGTGTTCCTCTTTAGTATGAGGCTCCAGAGAAGGTGTGGTCAGGAAGGGATATTTCCTATGATCACCTACGAGTATTTGGGTGTAAAGTTCATGTTCAGATCCCCAAGGATGAGAGAAGCAAACTGGATGCTAAGACGAGGCAGTGTGTATTCATCGATTATGGCCAAGACATGCTTGGCTATAGATTCTATGATCCTGTGGAGAAGAAGCTTATCAGAAGTCGAGATGTTGTCTTTATGGAGGATCATACCATAGAAGACATTGACAAAGCAGAGAAGCATAGTGTTGATCTAGAGGAGTTTCAGTTACCTCCAACAGAGACACTGAGACAAGTTGGAGATGATGTTCAAGATGTTCATCCTGAAATTCCAGATGGTTCTGCTGAAGATGAGCCAGCAGATGCTATTGAGGATGATGGCAATGATGATGCAGCTAGTGATGACCATCCTCAGCCGTCAAGTAGCTCTCCTTATCGCACAAGGTCTGGCAGAGTTGTGCAACGCTCTACCAGATATTCTCCAAGTGATTATTTGTTGCTCACTGACGGGGGAGAACCAGAAAGCTATGAAGAAGCTATTAGTGATGAGCATAAGGAGAAGTGGGTTCAAGCCATGCAAGAAGAGATGAAATCCTTGCATGAGAACAAGACGTTTGAGCTGGTGAAGCTGCCTAAAGGCAAGAGAGCTTTGAAGAACAAGTGGGTGTTCAAAATCAAGCATGAGGGGCCAGCAAAACAAATTCTTGGGATGAGAATTATTCGAGACCGACAAGCCAGGAAGATATGGTTGTCTCAAGAGAAGTACAATGAGAAAGTACTCCAGAGGTTCAACATGGAGAAGGCTAAAGCAGTTAGTTGTGTTAGTAATATGCCCAAAAGCCAATCTATGGATGATTGTATTCATGTATAGATTTTTTGAGGTTATACCTATATATATGATTATGAGATAATCGCTTGCACATATATATAACCCTAGTGTATATGTATTTGATATGTATATTCTTAAAAGTCCCTAGTCGTTTATTATTATGGTTGGGTTGTAATAATAAAATAAGACTAGCGTATGTTGAGGATTGTATGACTTACGAATTCTACATACGGGTACAAGA
>JAKUCV010005821.1:0-15106 GCA_028386065.3 Turnera subulata | reverse complement strand
AGGATTGTGAAATTGGTCCTTTAAAGAAGATTGGGAATCTACGTTGGGTATGAATCTCCATAAATTACAACAGTAATTGAAACCTATAACAGGATTGGAGATTTATTTATAGCAAGTTTTGCTTATTAATTGATGTTTTACCCAACATCAGGGGGAGAGAATAAGCAGCTGGATCAAGAGATTATTGAAATGATTTATCAATATCTAGTTTTTAATCCTCGAATAAATTAGTATGAACCTGAAGTTCAAAAGATGATTCATTTGCAAAAGATTAGTAAGTCATTTGCCAGACATATTTATTTGAAAAAATGTGACCATATACCAACTGCAAATGCTCATGTTTAGATTGATGTTCCTGAAGAACAATATAAGTATGCAAATGAATCTATAGAATATACTCGGTTCCAAAAGAAAAGAAATTCTCGATAGAGAAAAAGGAGCAAAGTGATAAGATGGCCCCAATGAGAAAATAAGGCCTCCAGTAGAGGTCCAAATTAAATGTCCTCAAGAAGAGGAAAATCCTCCAGAAGAGGTCCCTGACACAATTAATAAAGTTCCGGAAGTAACTCAGGTACCTGAAATACACTGAAAATGATGAGATCTCAATCACAGTGTCAGGAATGAGATGGAACCGACGTGAAATAACCGTCGACGGAATACTTGTTTTATTTATAATATAGCGCTAAATAAAATGAGGATCATGAACCTACATTGGCGAATGTAGGCGCTGTATGATTGGCCAAAATAGAGAAATATGTTTAAGGCTGTGTTGGAATCGCTTGAAGCGAAAAAAAATTTCCGGACCTGTAGTCCGTACACCAGAAGGTGTAAAATTCAACTGGTCATAAAATGGGAATTTGTGCGGGAAAGAATATGAGATATAAAGCACAATTCATGGCACAAAGTTTTACCCAAATGACCAGGTATTAATTATGAGAAGATATACTCCCCTGTGGTGGATGCAATTATTTTGATATGTCTGGCAGTATACGAAAAGTATTAGAAATGCATCTAGAGAATGCTATTACAGCCTATTATTATGGATCCATAAATCATGAAGATCCCTGAAGGATCCAAGTTGCCTGAAGCAACAAATTCCCGGGAAATTACAAAGTGAAATTATATTGATTTTTACATGGTTTAAACCAATATGGGCATGCATAAAGTACATGCATGAATTCATCATTGCTTATGATGATATGTTTAGTGATTGGAACTCCAGAAGAGGCTACCAAATACCGTGCTATTAGACTGGTCCTGAAGTACCTTATCAAAGTGCAATTTACATTGCTTGTAACATAAAAGCCTAAAGCTTTTGATTTAAGCCTATTGGCAAGATATGTATTTGCTCTTATCTTCGGGAAATAACCAATGTGTAATCCAGTAAACCCGAAAGAGAGTAAAGCTGAATTTGCAAATGTAGATCCCTTATTCAGTCCACATAAGGCAGAGACGGACATCAACCACAACTTTACACATGATACTGCAATATCATCGGGACTACAAGAACAAGATGGCAAGATAGACGCTCCAACGACAAAATTATGAAGTTAATGCTGCCAACTCTGTCCAATTGGAATAATGATGTACCAAAAGTGACCAGACAAAACACACGTCACCAGAAGCTGACAAGGGCGATTGACATGCAACGATATCAAGAAATCAATGGAGGTCAAAAAGAGGGGGAGCATCAAGCAATCAATGGAGGCCAAAATAAGGGGGAGTAGAATACGCACTGCACTCTTTTTTCCTTCACCAAGTTTTTATCCCACTGGGTTTTTCTTGGTAAGGTTTTTAATGAGGCAGTATCCCCAAAGCGTATTCTACCCAACAACACAATGACATCCAAGGGGGAGTGTTATAAATATATACTGTACATATATGTATGTCATTGTATATATACCAAATACATACCAAATATATACATATTGTTATTATAAATATTGAATGAAGAAAGAGAAAGAAATAGAATGAAAACAGAGGCATGCCTCACCGGCTGACGCCTCCTCCTTCCCCTCAAATCTGTTCTTCTTCTTCTTCCTCTAAATTGAATTGTTTTACAACACCATCTTTTAAGTAACTAGGCTAGTATTTTTATAACTTGTGGTGAAATTTAACGATGTTTAATATTTTTAATTTTAGTTCAAGTTTTTATTATGTTCAATTTAGTTATATTTCACTATATATTATCAGAAAATTAATTAATGTGATGAACATATTTTTATTAATATTTGTAAGATAGATAGCTTTATGTTAGTAAACTCGAACCGAAGAAATTAACTTGGTCAGAAAAAGGAGGGTGAGAAAAGTTTTAACTTTGAAACTCACCGGCTTGGTCTTGAGTGTCTGTTGACTGTTTTGTTTAGTGAACTTTAAATTGAAGCAGAGGAGCAGTAGGGAAAAGAAAAGAGGTAGACGGGGAAATGGACAGCGAGGAAGATGAGGCACCGCCTCTCGCGGTTGAAATCCATGACAACCACGACGCCGATAACTCAAAACCACACCGTACCGACGACGGTTCGGTTGGTGTCACCATCATCACGGGATATTTAGGCGCCGGCAAATCCACCGTAAGAAAACCCCCAAAAACCCTATCTATCTAATTTTTTTTTCTTTTTCTTTTTTTAAAGAAAAAAATGAAAACGAAAAGAACTGGGAATCTGATGATGATGGGTTTAATGTTACATATATGTGCAGCTAGTGAACCACATATTAAACTCACAGCACGGGAAGAGGATAGCTGTGATTTTGAACGAGTTCGGGGAAGAGATTGGGGTGGAGAGGGCAATGATAAACGAAGGAGAAGGGGGTAGCAGTGTTGTTGAAGAATGGGTGGAGCTCGCTAATGGCTGTGTGTGTTGCACTGTTAAGCATAGCTTGGTTCAGGCATTGGAGCAACTTGTCCAAATGAAACAAAGGTCTTCTTCCTCTGCTCTAATGCACTATTGTATTATTGCTCTGCCCTTCTATTTAGTGTTGGGACTCCGGGGCGTTGCTAAAGCTTAGTTCTTTATTGTAGTTTTGTTTTTCCTCTTTTCCTCTTCTCTAATGCACTATTGTATTATTGCTCTGCCCTTCTATTTAGTGTTGGGACTCCGGGGTGTTGCTAAAGCTTAGTTCTTTATTGTAGTTTTGTTTTTCCTCTTTTTTTTGTAGACTAGATCACATATTGCTCGAGACTACGGGGTTGGCGAATCCTGCTCCTCTTGCATCCATTCTTTGGTTAGATGATCAGCTGGAATCCGCTGTCAAGCTGGATTCAATTGTCACGGTCAGTTCTACTCCTCATATTTTAATTACTTACCATGTGTTGGCTTAGACTTCATTTTATGCGTGTTCTGTAAGTGACTACACAATTTATGAGCCCTACAATTTGTCTCAAGTTACTATCCTGGTGTCTCTTTTGAAATAAATTGCTTGCTGCATAGGTTGTAGATGCCAAAAACCTTCGATTTCAGCTCAGTCAGCGCCACAGCTCATCGTCCTTTCCTGAAGCGTTCCTTCAAATTGCATTTGCGGTAATTTATTTTCTATTTTTCAAATTTCGTGTTCCTCTGTTCCTTTTCGTAATCATCTCCTGCTCACCCATAGCTTGCAGGTTGGGTGCATGTTTGTATGAATCTATGCATGCCAATCTGTATGTGTATAAGTCATCTATTTGTTCATGCTTGCTTGTTTTGCTGTTTCTTGTAGGATGTGATTATTCTTAACAAGGTTGATTTGATTTCTTCGGAGGAAGGTGCTTTGCAGGAAATAGAGGATGAATTACATAACATTAATTCTCTTGCCAATATCGTTCATTCCGTTCGGTGTCAAATCGACTTGTCTATGATTTTAAACTGCCGTGCATATGATGCTACAGCGAGTAATGTAAAACTTCAGTGATTTTCTAATCGGAGAAGAGAATTCCCTGATCTTCCAGTAGTAGTTTTGCTCTGTTTATTGTGATATTTCTTTGAATAGATGTTAATCAATGTTTTCCCTTTCTTTGCTCTTAGCATGCCTCTCATTTAGAAGCAATGTTGGAAGAAACCAAGTCTCTATCCTCCAAAGATCTTCATGATTCTGGTATAAGGACGATATGCATTTCTGAGTCGCAGCAGGTTGATCTGGATAAGGTAGTTATGTCAACTTACTCATGGTCATGCTTAATCAAGTTCAAGTAATATGCTACTTTTAGAACCTATGTTTTGAAAACATTGAATCTCACTTTAAGTCAATATGAAAAATTGTCTTGCATCCAGTTGGTGCTGATATTTTTCACTCGACCACTGCTCTGTTGGGAAGCTATTAACATTTCATGGGCATAAGTCCAGAATCATTTTAATTCAATCATGATGCTTTCTATTCGATGGTTGCATGTCCATGAATAAGGTGGACGGTGGAAAACAAGATATTTATGACCATTTTCTTATTGGAAAAAATTCCCAGGGTCCTGGAGCCAGCGTCGCAGTCTAATCGCTGTCCTTACTCTCCCTACCATCATACTGCTTTGATTAAGCCAACTGCTGTTTGATTCATATTCGTTTGTGTTCATTTATATTCATTTGTTGTGTTACCATTGCTGTGGGGCGTACATGGGGTTAATGAATGTCTGTTGTGTGTCTCCAAAAGTTCAAACATATTTTGACCTTTAACATCTTTGTGAAATACAAGCTATTCATTTTAGAGTCTAAGAAATCGTATAACATGACTGAAATGGCATTCAGTTGGTAATCAAGTATTCTGTTATGCTGCTTTCTTTTCTGTTGGGAAAGTGCTTTACAAAGTTACTCTTTGTATCCTAACTGTTACAGGTGAGATTATGGCTCGAGGAGATTTTGTGGGATAAGAAAGATGGCATGGATGTATACCGTTGCAAAGGGGTTTTAAGAATTCAAGATTCCAATCAACTACATACTTTGCAGGTAAGTTATTTTCTTGATAATCGTCATAGGTTTCTTTAATTTGAAAGTTCATAAATGTCTCATGGTGCTGCATCACTGACTTAAGTGTTTGTGGCCTAGGAATCCGTCCTTAGTTGCTTAGCTCTCTGAAATGGAGTTCAATGACTTGCGTAACCTTTTGCCTACCATTTGTGATTGAAAATCTGGCAGGCTGTGAGAGAGATATATGATATCATACCAGCTAGGCAGTGGAGAAGTGAAGAAAATCAGATCAATAAGATAGTGTTTATAGGTATTATTCTGTTTGCAACGTTAGTTGGTGAACACCTTTTTGCACAAGTTGTATAGAGGCTTATGTGTGGTGCTTGCCTTTTCTATTTGTTTTGCAGGACACAATCTAAACGAGGACGGACTTAGTGATTCCTTTAGGGGTTGCACTGTCACAAACTAGGGTGCTATGCTTGTATACCGATTGTTGGAATTTCATAATCACATTTAGATAAGGGGGATCTTGTTTGTTCTTTGTCATGGGATATAATATTCGAAAAATCTAGGGAGAGCAAGTGGCGGCCAGGGTTTAGATGAGACATCGATACTCTTCTGGCTTTGTGCATGTATTAGGATTAGATTGCCATACGTGGTAAAAGGATTCCATTAGAACGACAATTTTTGTCAATCATTCCATTTTGGCCAATTTGCGGATGAATGGATTGCTGAATAGCTAGTTTCACAATTCGGGAACACTATTTCCTGCGTAAAATGAAGGAAAGGCTACTCTTGTTGCAAGGCTTGTGTCCATATCTCCATATTGTCATGGGTCATTATGGTATAAAAGGTCAATCTAATTGGGTGTGCTCTATGAGTGGACGATTATTTTGTTTGATCAATTAACTTGTACATAGAATAAAAATTTCAGATCCCCAGAAAAGTAATTCCTAGAGAAATCTTCTAGATACCGAAGTGTTATTTAAAGGTTGATGCCGGATGGGATGTTGCCTGGGATGTATGGTCTATTCCTTCATACTGGCCACCTTCAAGTTCAACATGGGGTTGCCATGGGTGGATTTTTCTCCACTCATGGTAACCCCCCATCTTTTGTTTATTCATCATCTCTATAGTATATATGTAGATCTAGTACCCTTAGATGTGAATAAAGTTAGTTCTCCTTGTGAGACTATTTTGTTCTTCCCATGGGTAAAACCAAGCTTTTCGGAATGCAAGTCATGGATGCGGAGTTCGCGCACAAGCAGCGCTTGCGTCGACGATTTACATCGAGTGGAAGGCGAGTCGTTGCATTATGGTGAAGATGAAGTGCACGGGTGGAAGCTCTCGGGTTTCCTTCAACCCGTTGTTGTGTTCTGTTGGTGGACTCTCTCTGCAAGGTCCATGAACGGTGATTCAAAAGTGCTAATGGGATCGAACTTAGGGTGCAACTTTTCGATTCGAGAGTTGTGGAGTTGGTGCATCCAGCTTTTAGCAGGACCCTTCCTCGTGAAGATCACTTTCTCATTCCCCCCCGTGGCTCTTGTAGCCACACTTTCACCTACTAATTACTTACAGATCTGTTCATTAGATTATGTTTTTTGTTGTGGCTTTCCTTTTACTCTTGTAATTGTACTTGTACTTTGTAGGCTTGGTTTCGAACTGTTGTTCATGTCCAAGTTTGTACTCTTTATTTCTACTTAATGATAAGGTTATGTGTTTCTGGCCAAAAAAAAAAAATTGTCATGATAATATCCATAAAAGAAAAATAAGTCAAAAGGGAAAAATGGCTTGATGTTTCCTATGTTTGGTTCTCTGTATAAGCAAGAAAGGTTCTTTGTAATTGACATATACGTGGCAATGATAAAATATGATTTCGTAATCTAATTTCCCATTACATCCTAATCCTAAATTTTCATTACTTCAAAATGGCAAAGAAATCCCATTGCATTATAACCTGTCGTCCACAGTCCCTTCTCTTTCTCGTATCTCCACTCCAATGTTGGGTTTTTGGGTTTTTTGGGCCCCTGTGTTTAGTGGTTTGGCCAATTTGGTACCCGACATTTTTTTTGGCCGGGCATATACCCCGAGATTGCATGGGCAGGCCAAACGTATACCCCTGGTCAGGCACCTGACGTGGAGGCTGCCCGGGTATTTGCGCGTGTTACTGTAGCAAAACGACGTCGTTTTAAGTGAGAAAACGACGTCGTTTCATGCCACGTCGGACACAGGTGGCTTAGTGGGGCCCACTTCACTCAAAGCCAATCCTCTAAAACAACGTCGTCTTGCTACAGTAACATGCGCAAATACCCCGGGCAGCCTCCACGTCAGCAGGTGCCTGACCAGGGGTATACGTTTGGCCTGCCCATGCAATCTCGGGGTATATGCCCGGCCAAAAATAATGTCGGGGTACCAAATTGGCCAAACCGCTAAACATAGGGGCCCAAAAAACCCGAAAACCCCTCCAATGTTTATCATTCCTCTTTCTCCAACAAAGCTTGCTCCTTTCTTTCCTCTTCGCCAACTGCTTTCGTCGTCTCCTCATCTGTATTCTTTTCTCCTATCTCTTTAAACTTTAAGATTGCTCTATGTTTAATTGATTCTGGGTTTGCTTTGTGATAGGCTAAAAGTTCACCATCATTGGGATTCTTGGTGCTTTCCAACAACAAATTTGACATGATTAATCTAATAAAATGTTGATATATTGAATTTGTGGAGAGCAATAGATGGTAATTATGTCATTCTAATGTTTATTTAAATGCTATTTGATTACTACTATCTATTGAATTACTTGTTAACTTGCCTCATTTTTGTGGGAATTGATTCGTCAGTCTGCTGGGATGTTGATAATAATAAAAAAATTACTTGACTATACCTAAACTATTAAATCATAAAAAAGTAATTTATTAATTTAATTTATAAAAAGTAATTTATACACTTGTTAGAGATATTTTTATATAGTTTATAGGGTGGAAGAAAAGTCAATAAAACAAATAGTAATTACTAGAAATACTAACTACATTACAATACTAACAAATCAATTTGGTTTTGTGGATGGATGAGGTATTGATGCAATTCTAATGTAACAAGAAGACTTTTTTTAAATTTAAATATTTTAGATAAATACAACTTGGTTTGAAGGTTTTCTAAGGGACAGCAAGGTAAAACTACAAAGGTAAATTTTCTAATCTTTACAAGTTAGGGGATTAAAAAATAAATACTATTTTTTTTAAAGATATTAAAATTATTTTCTTAATTTTAAAATATGAAAAATAATACCTAAATAATCCAATAACATCTTGCTACCTAGGGTTTGTAAGCTTACACCCAAAACATGAGGTTTTTCCGTTCAATGTTCTAGATACTTTTAAAAATTTTAAATCCACTATAAAATATTAATCTCAAATCCACATGTGACCTCCTAGATTTGTTGAAGAAAAATCACACTACCAACGCCTGATTAAGCGCCTTAGTGTGAAGAATGATCCAGCGACAACAGTTAAACATTTTCAAGATACTGTTGCCCTTCTCTTTACTACTGCACAGTCTTTACACTTGGAAAGATCAGGTTTTGCACCTCCGAACCTGTTTTCCTTTAGTTGCATTTTGTAAAATTTAGGACCCATATCCTTAACCGCACTTAATATCTGATAGTGTTTTCTCTAATTCGCTCTTGCAATTCTTCTTTAGAGATCTCTCCTTTGTTCTTCTTGAGGTCGTCTTCTAATCCATTCATGTCCCTCATAATGTAAGAACAATAAAGAAAGCAACCGGAGCTGTTAGGATGCTCCCAACCTCCCTTATGTCCCCACACCTAGGGGTGAGCACCTGACCCGAACTGACCGAAAAGAGCGATGTTCGAACCGGATTGGATACAATTCGGTCACTGACCGAACCAAATCAAGAATTTTGGTTTGGTTTGAACAGGACTGAATAAGCTTTTTATTTTGGTTTGAACACCCTGGGTGAATTTCGGTCAGACCGAAAAACCAATCGGGTTTTTTTTTTTTTTAAGACAACTCCCCCTAGATGCACCGTCTTGTGTTTAAGAAAAGGAAAAAAAAAATAAAAGAAGAAGAAGACCTAATTATTTACACACAAAAGCCCCCCTTTCCCTTCGAATTCTTCAATACCTAAATCCCCAAATTCCCAATCCAATTCCAAATCCCCAATCCCCCATTACCCTGTCGGATTCTCTTCCCTAACATAGCGGCTTGACTGCAACGGTGCGCAATCAAGCCCAGAGGCTTCCCTACTTGACTGTGAATAAGGAAGGAAGGAAGAGCTCCTCAGACTACCCCATCGGAGGTCCCTCTCTCTCCTTCAATTCAAGCTCCCCATCGGACAAGAGTAGCTGCGAGCACGACAACCTCGTCAGTAGACCTTCAATTGAAACCTCTTCCCCAGTCGGACAACAGGAGCTGTGACGGTGAGCACAGCGGTGTTGTCAACGGGAAGAGCTCCTCAGGCCTAAGAAACTTGTCCTTGGTAGAACCTAGTTTCCTCATCTTAAGATTCTTCATCTAATCGTTTCGTTTCTCCTCTCTTTCACCTTCTTCTTTGAAGAGTAAAGCTACCCCTATTCTTTCTTCTTTGTTGGAGCTAATGCATCTAAAGCTAGAGCTTTTTAAGGATTCTTTCTTTACTTTGATGTGTATGTGTTAGACTTTTAGTTCCATTCTTGTACTATATGGGTATTGGGTGGGTACTGCCAAAGTTTTGTGCTTTAGCTTTAGCCTTGCTTTGCATTTTTTTTATGGATGGAGGATTTTTGTTAAATATGGAAATATGTGTATTCAATTCTCTAGTGTGAAAGGTGTTGGGGAATCTATTTGAGAAAGATTTGGGTGTTGATTGATGCGTGTTTTGTGAATTGTCCATGATATATGGTGTTGTCTTCAAGGTTTTGATGTCTACAGAGTGATCTCCCATCTCCTCTTCAATTTGAAGTCTGCAAAAACTTCAATTTGGATCTCTGTTTTCTTATTCTTTTTCTTTTGGATTTCTGTATTTTTTTTGGCCTTTTTGTTATTTGGGCAATTCGGGCTGAGGGGTGTCCAGACTGAATTAATTTGGTCAATTCGGTCTTCAGTCAATCCGGGTTCGAATATTGGTTCGAACACCCTCAACAAAATTTCGGTTTGACCGAAGACCGGACCGAATAAGGCTGACCGAACCAATCTGACCGGATACTCTCCCCCACCCACACCTAACTCGACCATCGCCACCATCACCCCCACCACCGCCACAAACACAACAGCCAAACACCTAACCCCAAACCAGAACTGGCCACCACCACCACAAACAAAACAGACATACTCTCCAACCGTAACCTAGAAGAGATCACCATACTTTTCCAAATGGAGTCGTGAACAGGTGCAATATCCCATGGATAATGGACAAGAAATCAATCTCTATGTTGAAAATTTACCCTCGTCTTGGGAATCGACTAACATCTACAGGATCATGTCCAAATACGGGGAGGTTATAGATGTATATGTACCTGTGAAGAAAATCAGACAGGGCAAACGGTTTTGCTTTGTGCGATTTAGAGGCATCGGTGACATGCAATGCTTGTTGGACGATGCTAATAGAATTCATGTGGAGAAGTGCCTAATAAGGGCGAACATGGCAAGACAAAGGATGCAAAACTGGCAAGAACAACGCAATACCAGAACTTGGATGCCTCCACAGAGGATGAGTAGGATTACCAACGGGAAGTACTTCATAGATGCGGTGAAAGGCTCACAAAATATAGGACAATCAAACCCTCAACTGAAAACAAAAAGTATCACTACCTCAGAAACCTTAACTTGGCTATCCCGATGTGTAGTGGGAATCTTGAGGAATCCAACAGATATAGAGTCGGTGCAATATGTTTGGGCTACACATGGCTATGCAGACGTAAGGGTCTCCAGGTTGGGAGGAGACTCAATTTTGGCTAACTTCCTATCACAGGAATCCATGCTTCGCTTTGTCGAGGAATATTTGGCTTAGGTGAGCCTCTAATTCACATCGGTAAAATCATAGCAAAAAGGGGATGGTGTAGATAATCGGAGCTGTTGGGTGACAATTTGTGGGATACCTTTGCATGCATGGTGTAATGAGTTTTTCTCTTTGATTGGCTCGATTCTTAGGAGCATGATAAGGGTAGCACCCTTAACTGAATAACGAAAATGTCTGGATGGGGCTCGGATTGAGATTGTGACATGTCAGGGAGAAAGGGTTGAGAAGGATTTGGAGGTGACAATAGTAGGCTCTCGATGCAACATTCATATTGTGCAGGATCCGCTTATAACATGTCCTTGTCAGGTAGATGACGACGGGGACGAGACATCTCCTGAATAGAAGACTCCACACGAGTCGCTGGTGACCGTAGATGGTGCCGAAAGTAGCACACCACCAAGCCCTTAGACGAGATGCGAATTTGGCGGCTGATGGGGATCCGTTTGGTTTAATGCCTATGATTGAGGGGAGAAAAATCAGGGGCACAAATACTGGGACAAATATGGGGTCGGCGGCTACAAAGAAACTTTTTGAACGTAAGCCCCATACTTCCACGATTACAGGGGAATTGTCAACAAATGGTAAGAATTTAATGCAGATTCACTACAGGCAGTAGAGTAAACCCCACCGAATATTATCAACTGTAAAAATTAATGCCTCCACATCAGCTTCAAGATCGAATGGGCTACTAACTATCAACAACTTTGGCCCACTTGTGGAGTATGAGGATAACGAAGGATAGTGAGGAGGAAGGCCCTTATGAAACCACATCCTCAAAGCCTAACTTAGGATTCAATTCGTATGCGACAAGAAACCATCACACACCTGATGTGAACCCTAAGCCAAGGACAAAGCTTTCTTGGTCCAGCAGCAGGTCTAATAGTAACGCTTCTCCTTGGGCTATAATTCATCTGATATATCTGGTTTCTTAAACAGAGGCTTGCCATGGCAATCCAATCTGGGAGAGTGAATAGAGGGAAAAAGTTCAAGAAGGTAATGGCCACTGGGAGCATGACCTCGTTGGATTCCTATTACAGTGATGACATTAGACGTGTTGACTTGTGCTTGAGCCAAACAGACACTGTACCGAATCAAATTGTATCCTTTACTGAGTTAGAGGCGCAAGAGACTATTACTGTGGGCAACCTTCTAGAGTGGGATGTTCCTGCAAATCAACAACAACAAGTGGCTTCCATAGCTAAATCTTTGGTGGAGAAGGAAGCTCATGAATGGAGTCAGACACGTATTGATGTTTAGTCTCTTATCCTAGAACTCTAGAGGATCAGTCTTCGGGTTGAAACTTAAAAATTTACAGTCATTAATCCAAAGACACACTGCCAAATTTATTTTTCTTTGCGATACCAGAGTACAATCTGTTGATGAGGCATGGTGTAGAAACATTTGGTCTCCACCAAATTTGGATTTCATTGTAGTTGGTTCAGATGGGCAAGCAGGGGGCCTTGTGTTTATGTGGGATGCAAATGACTTCCACTGTAGAAACTTTAGTCAAGGCGACAGATGGTTATTAGCTGAGGGGATTCTAATGCAAGTGAATAAATTCTTCTCATTTTGTTGTGTATATGCTCCAGTTGATTTATAGGAGAGGATCGCTTTGTGGTCGGGCTTGCCATATTTGAAATCTTCCTACCCGTCTTCTTGGATGGTGGTGGGTAATTTTAGTGAAGCTTTATTTGTGGATGAAAGGAGAAGTGGCAGAGTGAATAACTGGGCTACATGCGCACTTAGACAGTCTATGGGTCTCTTGTGTCTGTTGAATTTTCTTCTAGAAAGAAGGCATTTCACATAGGCAAATACAATAGCTGCGAGCCATATTGATGGGGAAATGGTGGAGGCAGAATGGAGCTTAGCTCTCCCTTCCTTGTCCCTTCAGACAACCACTAGGGAATACTCGGATCACTGGTCATTGGTGCTCTCTTAAGAACGTATAAATTGGGGTTTTAAATCCTTTCGTTTTCTTTCTTGTTGGTGGGAGTACCCAAAATTTGAGGAGATTATACAGGGAATGTGGTTGTCCATTGAGAATGAATTGCCTAGCAAATTTTGTTTTTTTTGAAAAAACTAAGTAAGTTGCGAGTCCATTTAGCCCAGTGGAACAAGTATGTTTTTTGGAATGTTGATACTACTGTAGAAGAGTTGCGAAGGAAAATTGACGAGTTAGAGTTGGTGTTTGAACAATGAGATTTATTGTAAGAGGAGAAAAAAGATCTAGCTGAATCTCGTTTTGCCCTCTTGATCCGTGAAAACCAGAAGGAAAGCCTGTGGAAGCAAAAATCAAGGATCTTTTGGGGAAAACTTGGAGATAGAAACACACATTTTTACCACACTTTTTCTTATAACAGGGGGAGAAAGAAAAAAGGCATTCATCTCATCACATGTAGGGGCAACGACATAGTAGATCCTTTGGGGATTAAACCTAAGGCAATTATTTTTTTCTCAAACTTGTATCATGATACTCTCGTACAGAAACCTAGGATTGGCACCAAACCTTTCTCCAGGTTAGATGCTGCTACAGCTCTGTCTCTTGAGAGGCTAGTTTCCATGGATGAGATAAAAAGTGCAGTATGGGCATGTGATAGCTCCAAAGCTCCGGGTCTTGATGGGTTTAATTTCTCTTTTTACAAGAGATGTTGGGATTTTTTTAAGGAGGATATTTTTGACTTGGTACATGCATTTTTTGAAACGGGTCACCTACCAAAGGGCTCAGCTTCCGTCTATATTATGCTCATCCCTAAAAAGTCTTTTGCGGAATCTTTTGATGAATACAGGCCTATTACTTTGATTCGCAGGATATAAAAAATTGTTTCAAAAATTTTGGCGGAGAGGATTAAGTCAGTTATGGGACAACTAATTAATTCGGCCCAGTCTGGATCCATAGCTGGTAAGAATATTTTGGATTGTCATCTTATTACTCCCGAGGTGATTCACTTTTTAAAAGTGGAAAGAATGAAGGTTGAGGTATGGAAGGTTGATTTTTGTAAAGCTTATGATTCTGTATCCTAGGCTTATCTTGCTTAAGTTATGATGAAGATGGGATTTGGACATAGGTGGTTATCTTGGATCACAGCATGCCTTCAACCTTCAAGTTTGTCGGTATTGATTAATGGCTCTCCAACTCGTGAGTTTGGCATGGAGAAAAGATTGAAGCAAGAGGATCCCTATTTCCTTTTCTCTTTCTTTAGCTGCTGAGGGGTTACCCTCTTTGCTCAATACAACAGTTTCACTTGGCCTGGCTACTCCAATTGAGGTACATGGAGTTTCAATCTCTTTACTATAATATGTTGATGATACACTCTTATTCTCTTCGGTGGACAAGCCATCTTTATTAAACCTGAAGAGGGTACTGCGATGCTTTGAACTTCTTTCTGGTCTCAGTATTAACTTTCATAAAAGTGGCCTTGTCGGGCTGCATATGGCGGATATGGAGGTTAATCTCTTGGCCGAAAGCTTGTTATGTAAGATGGAAAAGTTGCCTTTCATCTACTTGGGATTGTCTTTGTGAGCAAATATGAAATTAGTGAGGAATTTGGAGCCAGTTATCAAAAAATTTCGTTCTAAACTACACTCATGGAAAGGGAGTTTCCTCTCCTTTGAAAGGAGTAAGTCCTATCTTTACTCCCCTTATATTATCTCTCCATTTTTAGTTTGCCGGTGAAGGTTGCCAAACAATTAGTGCGCATCCAGCGGAATTTTTTGTGTGGGGGGGGGCATTGCAACTCGTAAGCTCTATTTGGTGGCTTAGTCTAAGATTGCTACTCCAAAGGAGAATGGTGGGGTTTGGGAGTGGAACACCTGTTAGAACAATAGACTTAAGCTAGAGGGAGGGTGAATAGCTTATGACCGAAAATTAAAAACTTTGCAAGAGATGAAGTGCGAAATTGAAAAATAGAAGGACACAAAAGATTTTTATACTGGTTCACACACAACTAATTTGTGGCTAATCCAGTCCTTCAAGGTACACTTGAAGAGTTCACTATCTACCGTTAAGCTTCCGGGTGCTTAACAAACCGTTTATAGCCTAGGAATTCTAGTCACAAGAATCCTACACACTTGCTTGAAGAAACCTCACTTCAAGACTTCTCTCAAGGAAAGAAAATCACTCTTCCTATGAGTAGCTACAAGGGAACAAACCTCCCTTTCAGTGTATGAACAACACTACAAAGATTACTCAAACAAAAGCTCTCTCAAGAGTAGGTATGAGTTACAATTAAGCA
>JAKUCV010005820.1:49310-64399 GCA_028386065.3 Turnera subulata | reverse complement strand
GAAGGACTAAGGATGCATTCCTGGTTTACGGAAGCATTGATGAGCTCATTGTAAAGGGTTACACCGATGCTAGCTTCCAAACCGACAGGGATGACTTCAGATCGCAATCAGGATATGTGTTTTGTCTTGGAGGTGGTGCTGTATGCTGGAAGAGTTCTAAGCAAGAGACAGTTGCAGATTCTACAACCGAGGCTGAGTACATTGCTGCCTCAGATGCGGCGAAAGAGGCTGTTTGGATTAAGAAGTTCATAACTGAACTTGGGGTGGTTCCTAGTATTGAGAGTCCGATTGAGCTTTATTGTCAACAATGGGACAATCGCACAGGCTCAAAAGCCTAGATACCACCAGAGATCCAAATATATACTCCGACGCTATCATCTTATTAGAGAGATCATAGAGAGAGGCGATGTCAGACTGTGCAGAGTTCCATCTGAGAACAATGTAGTAGATCCCTTGACTAAGCCGCTCACACAGCAGAAGCATGATGGTCATTGTGCATCCATTGGTAATAGATACATGTGCGATTGGCTTTAGTGCAAGTGGGAGATTGTTAGTAATATGCCCAAAAGCCAATCCATGGATGATTGTAGTCATGTATATACATTAAAGTTATTCCAATTAATATGATTATGAGATAATCGCTTGCACATATTTATAACCCTAGAATATTTTATATTCTTAAATGTCCCTAGTCGATTATTATTATGGATGGGTTGTAATAATAAATTAAGACTAGCGTATGTTGAGAATTATATGAGATATGAATTCTACATACGGGTACAAGTTAGAGAACTTGTGGACTGGACCGACCCACAAAAGAACCCTACATGGAACGTTATATGATTGTCATTAGTGGTTCTTATATGTATTGTCCTTAGACCTGAGATCATCAAGGTTCCCAACATATGAGTCGTATACTTTGATATTATTCCTAGTCATCCGTAACTGGGTGGACTTAAGGGTAATCATTGGGTATATGATAAATGCGTAGTGGGTTTTGTATGATCCAAAGGGGATTCGTCCAACCCATATAACGAGTATATTATCAGATGGTTTCTTGATAGAGTTGAACTGTTAAATGCATGGCCATGCTCGGATTAGGTGATATGGCAATATCACGAGTATCCGTTTTACACAGTTAACTCGGGGATCAAGAAACTAAGATTAAACATATACGAGATTGACATATTCCATGTCTCAGTTTAATCTTGATAATGGGACGAAGGGATGATGACATGTTTCGAGGCATCTAGAATCAGTACTGATGTTGTCGTTCGGGTAACAATGATGTGTTGCTAGATGCCGCTCTTTGCTTATAATTGTAAAATAAGATTTTACAATTATTGCCGAATGTTACAAATGCCTACAGGGTCACACACATAGAGCCGTTGATTCGAGCAGGTGGTTGAACCGTGGTTGGACCATGGTTGGACCGGGTGTGGCTGGACCATGGATGAACCAGGGTCGTTTTGGATCAATAATTATCTGAATTATTGATCAGACATGGTGATGTGGTGTGTTGTAATCTGATTATGTTAGTGGGAGACATTAGTGATGAGGGTCATCACCTTTGGTCCACTATGTTGGCCATTTTGCTATTAACCTAATGGCATTATGTGTGAGTGGGTGGAGTGCCTTAGTGATCAGATCATATTTGCTCCTCTCTCATATTCATTCAGTTTTTTAGAGTATCCTTGAGAGTGTCTTGAGAGCTTCTGAGTTTTTGAGAGTAAAACACATACATACCCTTCTTTGAGAAAGAAGAGAGACACCACACAAAGCTCCCGAAAATCCTGTNGGAAAAGGATCACGATGCTTCTTGCCAAGAGTGCATGATTCACAAACTCTGTACTGGAAATCAATATGTGGCAATCCAGAAACCATCTCCTTACGAGCAAGAAACTTCAAACTTCCAAAATTCAAATGCCCAAATCTCATATGCCAAAGCCAATCATCACCACTAATGGCAGAACTAAAGCAAGGTAAATCATTGTAGTTAATAAGCATAGGATACAACCGGTTTTCAGCAATGTTTACCTTTGCTATTAGCCCTTTTTTGTCATCTTTGATTGTGCAAACTCTGCCACTGAATACCACCTCATAGCCCTTTTGAGCTAACTGCCCCACACTCAGCAAATTTTGGTACAAATTTGGCACATAGAACACCTCAGAAATATTGTTGACAGAGCCATTCTTCAGTTTTATTGCAATTCTCCCTTTCCCCACCACAGGAATTTTAGTCTTATCACCCAGTGTAACTGTTTTGTGAAAAGACTCATCCAACTCATAGAAAATTTCCTTGTTGCCAGACATATGATTGCTACAACCAGTATCCAAGAACCATCTGTTCTTCTCTGCTGCTTTTGTCTTGTGACTTGCTAGTAACAATGTCTCTGTACCATTAGAGCCTCCAGCTCCACCATCCACAAACTTTGCTTGTTCTTGATTGCCATTATTCCACCATTCCCTCTGATAATGCCCATACTTGGCACACTGCCTGCATTGAATATGAGACTTGCACTCTTTCTGAGCATGCCCAAATTTTCTACACTTGAAACACTTCATCTGAGCATTCTGTTTGTAATTAGCACCATCTCTGTTGCCTCGGCCACCTCTACCACCTCTTCCCCCTCTGTTACCTCTGCCACCTCTGCTACTTTGGCCTGGGTAGTTATATGGAACTTTATTGCAATTTTCTTCATTCTGAGAAGCCAAATGCAACTGAGATTGGTGTTCTTCTGCACGCTTCCTGGAATTCAACCGACTCTCATGCACAATCAACTTACCATGCAACTCATGAATTGACAAGGTCTCCAAATTTTGATTTTCTTCAATAGCTGTCACTTTATAATCAAAATCTCTTGGCAGGCTACGGAGAATCTTCTCAACAACCTGTTGATCTGTCTTCTTTTCACCATTGGAATTCATCTTATTCACCAACGCTTGTGTTCGACCAAAATAATCATCAATTGTTTCATCTGCTCTCATCTGCATAAGCTCAAATTCTACCCTCAATTGTTCCAAATTAACCTTCTTCACATTATCAGAGCCACCATAACAGTTCTGCAAAATATCCCAAATCTCTTTTGTAGTGACAGCATCCAAAAATTTTTCATAGACAGGGAGTTCTACCTTCTGTTCAAGGTAATAACGTGCATCATTATCTTTCTCCAACTTTGCAGCTTCTGCAGGATTCCCTGGTCCATTGTCAACAACATCCCAAATTTTAACATGCTTAAAAAACGTAGTCATCTGCCTCTGCCAGATCAAAAAATTATCCTTGCCATTGAATTTAAAAACACCACACTCAGTAGATTTTACAGCCATAATAAATCACTAGGTATCACCAACCTTAGTACCCAAATACAAGCCAACCAGTAAAGAAATATCACGACTAAATCCTGCAGTTAAAGCCACGCACCTGTTATCGATTTTCCCTACTATCGATTTTCCCAAAAACAAATAATTGTTGTTGTGGTGGAGTTTGTGACCAAAGCGACAACTGCACCTCAAAATCAATTGTTAAGAAGTGACAAAAGAACCGCAATCGATTTTCCAATCGATTTTTATTTTGTCTTGTAGTGAGTGACAAAAGCAATTCCTCAACACGTCGCCACTCCAACTGTGAATTGTGATGGCTTCACAAACAAAACAACAATACTTTTTCTGCGACGAAATCGATTATCCTTTTTTGTTTTTTTTTAAACGCAATTTCTTTCTAGCTCCGCTACCACTTGTTAGCAGGGAGAGAATATGAGCAGCACAATACACTTTATTTTATTTGTCAAAACCACACACATAAAACACTAGGGTATGTCCCTTTATATAGTGTACCACAAATATCATAAAACCTAGTCCTTTTAGATTTAGGACTCCTACCACAACACACACTTATTAAAAAAATAAATACTTAGTTTAATATTCCACATGGTTGAATTTCGAGGGTCGGAATACCAAAATTTTCCACTTTTTCGCAATTCAAGGCGTCAAGCTAATCAAATTTTGCCATTTAAGATCATGAAGGCTCATGATTTTCGGAGGAATCTGATATTGAAAGCGTCTCCAATTCACACTTTCATAAGGTGTATGATAAGAGCCCTATCTCTTGGCGTGAGTCCATGCTTTCAGCTACCAAACCTCTAATAGATGATGAGACAAAAGCAGTCTTGCTAAAATTTATGTTGGTTTTTTTAAGGAGGAGGAGAGGAGAAGACATAACATATTAGGATAGAGTTCATATCAGGGATATAATCCACTGTGGGAATCAAATCTACCGTGGTGAATCAAATCCATTATTTTCAATCAAAGAATTACATATTTATAAGCATAAATTCAGCTTAGTATAACCCACTAAGCCACCTTTCCTAGTAATTAGGTCATTAACGTATTAGTAACCCACTAACATATCAACCAACCACTAACACTGTAACAAAGTAGTGGTCCTAACTTTTTGCTTAAACAAATCAACGGACTTGACTACTTCTAGATAATATCTAAAGTGTCAAAGTTACACAGTGTCAAAGTCACACATATTCAACGCCCCTCCTTGACTTTAATACTTTCTTTCTTGACTTCTCCACCTTGACTTTGATATTGCAACATTCATTCTTCCCTTTGATGTCGCTTCCGTCACATAACATTGGCTTTTGATGTAGACACAAACAAAAAAAAAAACTCCTCTCCTCATGCTTAACAACATTAGCATCATTCGTCTGTCGCTGCTTACATACTCTTGCAATATGCTCCATCTAATCATATTTGTGGCAATGTGCTCCACCAACATTTGCCTTTGGACGAAGCCCCTTCTCGCAGCATCGGCATTTAGAGGATGGGTCATCCCTCTTAAAACTTTCAAAAAAATTGTTAGAATTATTTTGAAAATTTTTCATCTTTTGATCCTTACCTTCTTTCTTGGACTAGCAGCAACAAACAATACACCTTCAACCATTTTCCTTGCCTGCTCATTCTTCGTGTTCTTGAGCTCATAAAGAGCCACCTATTAACTGACATGTTAGCTAAAAAATTTAGCTTCATACCTTTCTGGTAAGGTAATCAGAATTTTCTTGTCAGACACTTCTTTACCAAGCAACTTCACTTTGTTTACAACCTCTTCAAGTCTGTCTGCATACTTCCTAACATTTTCAGCGTCACTCATTTGCTGAATTTCAGATTCCCTACGCGACAGAATTTAAACATATTTGGCTTTGTCATCTTCATGGTACTCCATCGTAGGTAGTCCCATATCTCTTAAGCCAATTTTTCTTGTACATCTTCATGTTGTTCTCCTTATGGAACTTCATTTGTGCCACTGTTTTGATTTTCTTGCAACTCTGGCTTAAATCCCCTTCAATGGCTTCCCACAATCTTCAACTTGTAGATGTATCCTCATTTTAGGAACTGTTGCAAACAAGACTGACATTACCTTGTACATCTTCATGTGATTCTCCTTGTGGGACTTCAGTTGTGCCACTATTTTAATTTTCTTGCAGCTCTGGCTCAAATCCTCTTTCAATGGCTTCCAACAATCTTCAACATGTAGATGTATCTTTATTTCACTGCCCATTCATTTGAGCTAGTGAATTTTTATATAAGAAGACTGCTTGAATTGGAACTTTCAGCAGACATTTTAGGTTGGTGTTTAGGTATTTTGGTATTTCCTCACAAATCTCTCAGGTCCTTTAAGAACAAATTAGCGCTCCGCTACCACTTTGTTGGTTTTTTTTAAAAGAGGAGGAGGAGAGCAGGAGACATGACATAATAAGATGGAGTTCATATCAGGGATATAATCCACTGTGGGAATCAAATCCACCGTGGTGAATCAAATCCATTTTTTTTTTAATCAAAGAATTACATATTTATAAGCATAAACTCTAACAGCTTAGTATAACTCACTCAGCCACCTTTCCTAGTAATTAGGCCACTAACATATTAGTACCCACTAACATATCAACCAACCACTAATAGTGTAACAAAGTAGTGGTCCTAACTTTTTGCTTAAACAAATCAACAGACTTGACTACTTTAGATAATATCTAAAGTGTCAAAGTCACACATATTCAACAATTTCAGATGGAGTTGAGACTAGAAAAGGTGTAATTAATTTGGGAGGGCACAATGCACCAAGCCTAGAAGGATTTCCTGGGATTTTTTTATCAAAACATTGGGCTATTGTTGGTATCGACATTATTGAGGCTTGGAGGAGGTTTTTTCAAGGTGGTTATTGTAAGTATCCGGTTCATGCAATTGACAATCAAAAACACAAAATACAACATGTATGCGCAGCGGAAATACCGGATACACATGGAGGATCCATGTGAAGGGAGCTAAACCGAATAATAATTTTTCATACCTGTAACGGTTGAGGTCTTTCACCCAACTGTAGAACCGAATCAGCTAGAGCCAGACAAAGGCCTCGCCCCTCTACGGTATCCACACGAACCGTTGTAACCAGCTGAAGAACGTCTCACGACTTCAACCCGAGCTCTCCCGAACTGGTGTGCTAGCAACAGATTTCCGGGAGTTGTGTTTTAGGTGTTTTTCTTCTTTCACAAAGAAGAAGAAGCTAGTGTGTATGTGTTTTTACTCTGAAAAACACAAAACAAGCAAGAGAAGAGCAAGAGAGTGATCTGATCACAAAGGTACTCTACCTCTCTCTTTTCCATAATGCATAAGTGATAAGGCTAATGGCCAACACTAGGCCCCAAAGACAATGACCCTCATTATCTTGTCTCCACTAATGCATAATCAGATAATACACCACCATACCACTAACTCTGGTCAATAATTCAGATCATTATTATACCAAAACGACCCTGGTCCAACCACGGTCCAACCGTGGTCCAACCACATCTTGGTTCAACCATGGTCCAACCACGGTTCAACCACCTGCTCGAATCAACGGCTGTATATGTGTGACCCTGTAGGCACTTGTACATTCGACAATAATCATAAAATCTCATTTTACAATTATAAGCAAAGAGCGGCGTCTAGCAACACATCATTGCCACTCGAACGACAAGATCAATACTGATTCCACGTGCCTCGGAACATGTCATCGTCTCTTCGTCCCATTATCAAGATTAAACACGAGACATGGAATATGTCAATCTCGTATATGTTTAGTCTCGGTTTCTTGATCCTCGAGTTAACCAGTAAAACGGATACCAATGATATCATATATCATTATCCGAGCATGGCCATGCATTTACGGTTCTACTCTATCAAGAAACACTCCGACAATATACCCGTTATATGGGTTGGATGAATCCCCTCTGGATTATACAAAACCCACTACACACTCATCATATACCCAATGATTACCCTTACGTCTATCCAGTTACGGATGACCAGGAATAATATCAAAGCATATGACTCACATGTTGGGAACCTTGATGATCACAGGTCAAAGGACAATACATTATAAGAACCGCTATCGACAAAACATATAATGTTCCATGTAGCGTTCTTATGTGGGTCGGTCCAGTCCACAAGTTCTCTAACTTGTACCCGTATGTAGAATTCATATCACATATGCAATTCTCAACATACGCTAGTCTTAATTTATTATTACAACCCATCCATAATAATAATCGACTAGGGACAATTTAAGAATACAAAGTATTCTAGGGTTATAAATATGTGCAAGTGATTATCTCATAATCATATTTATTGGAATAACCTTAATGTGTATACATGACTCAAAATATACATCCATTGATTGGCTTTTGGGCATATTACACTAACAGTTATATGCTTAAGAAGTTTAATGAGACACTTAACTAGGTGGGCTATTGTTGGTGTTGACACTATCTGGAACATATGGCTTGCAAGGAATAAATTGGTATTCGAATCCATGAGGACTGACTGGGGGAAGATGCTTGAAGTCGTGTTGTTTAGGTCTCTCATGTGGATTTAAAGCTTTACAACCTAGTTTCTCGTATGACCTTGCTGCTTTACTTATCAATCTTGAGAGTGTTTTAGCTTGGCAAGGAAATGGTTGTCACTTATCACGTTTCTGGGTTTTTATGCTATCATTCTAGAATCGTGTTTATTTGGGATTTTTGTATAGTTTTTGGTCCATGGTGTATTGTGGTTTAGTCATCCTTTTATGACTGGCCAATATCAAGATGATTAATAAAATCTTTCGTTTTCATCAAAAAAAAATGAGACACTTATAGGTCTAGTTCCAAAACTTAAAAAATCATCTTCTGTCAATGATTATAGGCCAATTAGTCTTTACAACTTTACCTATAAAGTCATCTCTAAGGTAATTGCAAATCGACTTAGGCTTTTTACGGACAAATTGATCACAAGTGAGGAATCAGCCTTCATCTCTGGGCGTATGATTCATGACATGATCTATCATGAAGCTTTCCACTACTTAAGAACTTCTTGCAGAAAAACAATGAGGAATATGTCTGTTAAATTGGACATGATATGAACAAAGTTTTTGATCAAGTTAGTTGGGAGTTTTTGGAGGTGTTGCTTTTACGCTTAGGGTTTGATCGGACATGGGCTCATTGGGTCTTGCAATGTATATCTACAATCAAGTATGGGGTAATCATCAATGGAATTCAATCTGAGCCTCTTATCCCTTGAAAAGGATTGAGACAAAGTTATCCGCTCTCACCTTATCTCTTCCTTTTGGTTGCAGATGTCTTGTCAAAGATGTTCACTACAGCTCACGAATCTTTCTCAAAGGTCTCAGGATCATGTCAGCATGTCCTTTTTTTTTTTTGGTAAGACAGTTCAAATTTTTATTTAACATCACAAAAGGGAGTACATAAAGGAGTACATGAGAAGTAGCAGAAGAGGATACAAAAGTAGAAAATGCACTGTAATAATATTACAACCAAGCTACAAATTCAGAGATGCGAGAAGATCCTAGTTTGGCTAAAGAATCTGCAGCGGAATTTGATTCTCTAAAGGCGTGAATGAATTTGGCACGTTGGAATTGGCATGTGAGATTGATCAGCTTGTTGAAAAGGTGATTGAGATGCCAAGGACCATTATCTGAGTTGGAAATCCAGGAGACAACAATAGCCGAATCGAGTTCAAAAATGAAATCAGTAGAAGCCACATCGAAGTTGGAGATGGATGACTTCAAGGCTTTGAGTAATGCAAGAAGCTCAGTAGTGGCTGCGTTTTGTGATCCGACTGGGCAAGAAAACATGCATAGAAAAGAGCCATACTCTTCTCTAAGTAAACCTCCAATACCTGCAGGGCCGGGAGCACCAATAGCAGAACCATCAGTGTTCCACTTGAGAGACTTGGATGGGGGAGGTTTCCATAGGGAGGATGGTCTGCAAGGTTTAGGAGGAGACCAAAGGCAGAGGGATCGAGGCTCCTGTAAGAGATCACTATAGGAGTAAGGAAATTCATGGAACAGAGCTTTTGCCCAAGATGATACTCTTACCATAATGAGGTGAAAAATATTGTCGACATCGAAACTACTTCCTTCAAACACAACTTTGTTTCTTGCTAGCCAAATAGACCAAAGAGTTGCAAAGAAGACTATGAGCCAAAGAGTTTTGGCAGTTTTACCATGGATAAAAGAGTGCCATTCTTTGAAAACTTGGAAAAGAGTGTGGGGACAGCACCACAAATTACCCCACCAGAACGTTGAGCGCAGAAGCTTCATCCCACCATGATTCCACTAAGAGGTGAAACTTGGGAGTCATCCACCAATTGTCAAAAGCTTTGAATGGTTTCGGCCCCCAATTTTGTGTATGGGCTTTGAAAAGGAGGGGGTTATGGTCTGAAAGGTTTTTGGGGAGGGATGAAAGGCTTAGGTCAGTGATTTTGACAATCCAATCAGGGTGAACAAAGGCTCTATCTATTTTGTTGGAATATTTAGAGTTGGCCCAAGTGTATTTCTTTCCAAGAAGGGGAATTTTAACCAGATGGTTTGATTGGATGAAGTGATTGAATTTTTCCATGGACTTAGTGATAGATGACTGCCCCTTCCTCTCTGATGGGTCTAAGATTTCATTGAAGTCACCAAGAATGAGGATTGGGAGCGTGGAGCATGTGATAACTTTTGTCAAAATTTCCCAAAGAATGGTTTTGTCAGAGGAATCGGATGGGCAATAAACATTAATGACAGCACAACTGAAGGAGTATGGGACTATTGTGCCTTCGAGAATAATCCAAGATGGACCTTTATCCACTTTTGCACATGAGAAGACAGAAGAATCCCAAAGCGTGGCGGTTCCTCCCGATTTATTGATGGAGCTAACTGAGCAAAATTATATATTTGGAGCATTCCAGATGTTTCTCACAGTGCATGGTAGAAAGGATGAGAGTTTAGTTTCCTGAAGGCACACAATCGTAAGAGAATATTTGTTTATGAAACCTTGAATAGTACGTTTCTTGGCTGGAGAACCAAGACCTCTGCAATTCCATGTGAGACAAGAGAACATCTTGCAGAGGGTGTCAGAGGGATGAGATCAATGGTATGAAGTAGACGCGGGGTTAATGCTAAAAAATATCCCTTAACTTTATTTTTTTCATCATATTTGTCCCCAAACAAATTATTTATTTATTTTTGTCCCTAAACTTGTGGTAAACTGATTAATGTTGGTCATTTACCTTCACCAACCGGTTTCACACGTGGGCCCCACCAACAACTTAATTTAAAACAATTTATTTTGCTTTGTCAGCATTCCACCACAATTTAAGACTAAATTAAAAATTAATTGATTTTTAATAGAAATAAAAAATGGAAAAATCCGGCTCCTCCACCATAAAAGGGAACAAGATCTACCCTGCCAAAAATATCCCAACCCTTAATTACATCACATGGTCCTAATAAAATTATTTCTTGTTGTTCTTCCCTAACCCAAATATATCTTCAGATTCACAGCCGCCATGTCCTTTTCCTTGCCCACTTTCTTCCACTCCTTGCCCATATTTCTTCCACCATCAAAGCGATGCGATTGTGCACTGCCAATCATTCTAGGATCACTGGTTTTTTTTTTTTTGTTCAGATAGAGATTGAACTAGCAACAGCAAAATCATGCTTAAACGATCTAAATCATCCAAAACATACGAATGATTTGCACACAGGAATAGTGTTTAGGTAGATTGAGCATAGGTTTTAATATGAGAAAACCTTGGCAGCCTTGCAAAACCCACACCATTTGGAGGAGCAGATCTGTGAACCACGGGTACCAATCGCGATCTCAGGCTGAGGTTGCAGAGCTAGCGGCTCTCCTTGTTGGCTGCGAACTCCAGGAAGGCCGAGAGCCTTCTCTTTGTTGGTGGTTGTGGCCCTGTCGTTCTGACGACTTTCAACGGTTTGGTGGTGCTGTAAGGGTGATACAACCGCCATCAATGACTCATTGGCACAGCCAAATGCGCTGCCATAGTCTTTTTCGTTGTCATGTTGCTCTGGTGGTTGCGTATTCTTGTCGTTCCGGCTATTGATGGTGGTTGTCTCAGGCGGGGAGGAGCTGACGAGCGTGATCTGTTTGCGTCTTCCAGTGGTGCTCGCCGCTCTCGTGGTGTTTGGTGGTTGCATTTTTTCCAATTCTAGATTTCCTTTTTTATTATTTTTTTAAAAAAGACTAAACTAATCTCACGTGTATTGCTGGAATAAAAAAAAGGAAAATTAATTTAAAAATGAATAAGTGGTGAGCCCCCTGTGAAACCGGTTATTGTAGGTAAATAGCCTACATTAATCAGTTTTCCATAAGTTGAGGGACATAAATAATTCAATAATTTATTTAGGGACATCAGTGATGAAAAAAATAAAATTTAGGGATATTTTCATGCATTAACCCGGTAGACGTGCCGAGGCAAAGTCCGCTAAGAATTGATTTTTGGAATACCCTTTTGTGAGGCCTAATTTGGTTGGAGGTGATTTTCCGGTGGGGGGAGAGATGAATCATCAGTGCAATCCGAATCAAAACCCCAGAAAACTATGTTCTGGCTGTTGACAATTTGCCCCAACTCATAGATAATTTCTTCAAATATGACTACGTCAAAATATTTGTCATCAACACTAATCCTCTGGACATGCTTGGCGGGTTCATGCCTATCAGTACAAATGAGAATTTTTGCACATTCAAAAGACTCTTTCTCTGCAGTTGATGCATCAACCCCTAGAAACTTGCCAAAACGACTGAAAAATTTTTTGAAAAATTCTTTGTCCCAGACATGTAAGGGTATCCCATAACAAGTAAGCCAAGATAATCTCTCATATGAAACCATATTCGGAGACCATGGTTTTGACCTATATAATTTTTGCAGATGACACTCTCCTATTTGGAGAGGCAAGTGTTGTGGAAGTTAGTGCCATTATGCAAATACTTTAGGATTACAATATTGCTTCAGGGCAAGCTATTAACCTCAAGAAATCTGCAATCACATTTGGCAAATATGTAGCCAAGAGTTCTTTTTGCTGCATGGTCTTTGTTGCAACTAGATTGGCAGGTTAGATAGAGACATATTTACAGAGAAGCTAATTATTGTGTTGATTGGCTTGTTCATTTTGCTTTTTCTAGTCCTTTGGTGTGTTCTATTTTGTCCAGCCCCTGATGGGTGCTTACTTTTTCTTCATGCTGATGTACTTGGTAATACTGTTCTTAGAACAGTGCAAGTAATAAAAGGGCTGCTATCATTCAGATAAAAAAAAAAAATTGTAGCCAGGGATATGAAGGAAAGCATCATAAATGCCATGCAAATCCCAAAAGCTAGTTGTAAGGAGAAGTATTTGGGTTGCCGGCTAACTGGGGTCGCTCTAAAAAGGATGCATTGGCATTCCTTGAAAAAAGAATTGATGGCGAAATTCACTCTTGGAAGCAGAATTTTTTAACCAAGCCAAAGAAGTGCTACTCAAAGCTGTTATCTCCTCAATCCCAGTATAAGGTATGTCCGATTTCAAGCTTCCTGTTGGTTTTATAGATGGAATTCACAAAAAAAAAAAAAGAACAGAAAATTTTGGTGAAGTAATAAAAAGTAAGGAGGCTCAGTTCACTGGATTTATTAGGATACAATTACCAAGCCAAAGAGCATGGGAGGAATGGGCTTCAGGGATCTAAACTTATTCAACAAAGCGCTTCTTGCAAAGCAAGGCTGGAGATTAATCAAATCACCCCTTCAACTTTGGGCTAAATTTTTAAAAGGCAATTATTTTCTCAATTCGGAATTCTTAAATGCAAGAATTGGTGGTACTCCATCTTGGGCCTGGAGAAATTTATTGGAAGGAAGAGAACGCTTGAAAAAGGACTTCCTTGGAATGTCATGATCATGGTTCAGAAATCAACATATGGGAGGATCCTTGGATCCCAACCATGGATCGTCTCAAGATAAACAACCCAAGACCACCCAACTTAAAGTTAAAGATTTAACTTATGGGATTGCTCTTGGAATTCTCACGTGCTATCTACTCTTTTCTTGTAAGGAAATCTATTCCATTAATTCCATTAAGTAATGCTTCATCATTGCTTAATTTGGCAATTTTTAATCATTAAAACATTAATCAAAGGTAGTTTTTGGAGGTGAATTCAAAACCGTTCTAATTACGTGGAGATCATTTCATTATGGTCAGATAACAATGGCGGGACTATACAGAAGAAATATAAGCTCCAATAGTGAGTGTCCTCTATGTGGTTCACAGATGAAAATTATTGAACATGCTCTCTTATGGTAAAAAAGTTTTTCTTGTCCCTTCACTTTTTTGTTTTCGCATTTGTTGTCCCTCTTCCTTTTTTTTCACTCAACATGTCCCTCAACTCTTAATTTACCGGGTCACCTTGTCCTTATTACCACCTACAGCCGGTTGGTGCGTGTGAGGCTGACAAGTGTCCGTGGGGTCCACTTCATTTGAATTTATTTTTCTTTTTTCTCTTTCTTTCTTTCTTATTTTCTATTTTCCAAAAATCCTTTTATTTTATTATATTAATTTTTGCAATAAATAGAAGAGAAAAAAAGAATTTATTATACTTTTCTTTTTCCTTTTTCTCGATCTTATTTCTTCGAATAATATTTAATTAGAAAAAGAATTTTCAAAAATAAAATATTTAAATGACAGGAAAGGAAAAAAAAAAGAAAAAATTGGTTAAAAACTTTAACCTATCTATGTCTTTTATAAAAAAATTCTATTACTTTTTTTTAAAAAATTGATTAAATCTTTATAGAAAAGAAAAAAGAAAAGGAAAAAAACAGGCTTCAACCTCTTCCCTCAATCACCACTACCGTCGTCGATAGACCCAACGAACTCCACAACACCACCCACTGCCACCATCACCATCATATCACCATAATAATAACAGCAAAAAACTTTCCATGGATAATCATAGCCACCTTAACCTCCCTCCTTTTCTTCCTCCTCCACTGTAATTGTAATCGGCAAAATCCAAACCCAATATCCAAATTCAAACCGAAAAATCAAATCTAAAATCCAAAATCGAAAAACCAAAACCAAAAAACTCTTTTATTTGTTTGAAGACCTCTGAGTAGTAAACAATCAATTCGCCGTTGCAGGAGCCGGGTGGATGGAAGGTATGGGCAGTGAGGTGAAGGAGGGAGCAGAAGCCTGGGTTTGGGATTGAACCATTTTGTTGGACAATGGATGAAGAAGGAGAGAAGAAAAAAGAAGAGGAACGAAGAAGAAAAAAAAAAGGTGAAGAAGAAGACCGGTGAGTAGAGACCGGTGAAGAAGAAGAGAGAGAAAAAAAAAGGAGGGCGACAAATCGATGCTGCAACCTTCCCCATCCACGGGTTTGCAACGAGAACCAGGAGGACTTGCCCTTTTACATGGAGATAACTTCAAAGCATCAAAGAATCCAAAGGCCCTTGAACCTCTCATCTGACTTTGGACATATTTCATAGCTTCTTTTCTCTTTGGATCCCTTGTATCCCTTCTTGTCGATAATCTCTTGCCACCAACCCGGTTCTCCACTTTCTTCTAATGTTGCAGAGTGGAGTATCTGGCTTCTGAAAAAAATTGTTCTTTGTATTTTAGTTTCAAACTTTTCATGACCCACATTACAGTTTAAAAACAAAACATTTAAAAAATAGTCTAGATTATGAGCAAAGATGCCTGAATTCTTACCTTGCATCCTTCCAGTTTTTGCTTCAAGAAA
>JAKUCV010005820.1:8180-47732 GCA_028386065.3 Turnera subulata | reverse complement strand
AAAAAAAAAGAAAAAATTGGTTAAAAACTTTAACCTATCTATGTCTTTTATAAAAAAATTCTATTACTTTTTTTTAAAAAATTGATTAAATCTTTATAGAAAAGAAAAAAGAAAAGGAAAAAAACAGGCTTCAACCTCTTCCCTCAATCACCACTACCGTCGTCGATAGACCCAACGAACTCCACAACACCACCCACTGCCACCATCACCATCATATCACCATAATAATAACAGCAAAAAACTTTCCATGGATAATCATAGCCACCTTAACCTCCCTCCTTTTCTTCCTCCTCCACTGTAATTGTAATCGGCAAAATCCAAACCCAATATCCAAATTCAAACCGAAAAATCAAATCTAAAATCCAAAATCGAAAAACCAAAACCAAAAAACTCTTTTATTTGTTTGAAGACCTCTGAGTAGTAAACAATCAATTCGCCGTTGCAGGAGCCGGGTGGATGGAAGGTATGGGCAGTGAGGTGAAGGAGGGAGCAGAAGCCTGGGTTTGGGATTGAACCATTTTGTTGGACAATGGATGAAGAAGGAGAGAAGAAAAAAGAAGAGGAACGAAGAAGAAAAAAAAAAGGTGAAGAAGAAGACCGGTGAGTAGAGACCGGTGAAGAAGAAGAGAGAGAAAAAAAAAGGAGGGCGACAAATCGATGCTGCAACCTTCCCCATCCACGGGTTTGCAACGAGAACCAGGAGGACTTGCCCTTTTACATGGAGATAACTTCAAAGCATCAAAGAATCCAAAGGCCCTTGAACCTCTCATCTGACTTTGGACATATTTCATAGCTTCTTTTCTCTTTGGATCCCTTGTATCCCTTCTTGTCGATAATCTCTTGCCACCAACCCGGTTCTCCACTTTCTTCTAATGTTGCAGAGTGGAGTATCTGGCTTCTGAAAAAAATTGTTCTTTGTATTTTAGTTTCAAACTTTTCATGACCCACATTACAGTTTAAAAACAAAACATTTAAAAAATAGTCTAGATTATGAGCAAAGATGCCTGAATTCTTACCTTGCATCCTTCCAGTTTTTGCTTCAAGAAACGATGACCTGTGTAGTATTGAAGGATGAAGAGGTTTGCTTCTTCCAATGCTATCAGAACCCTGTTTGCGGTTATCCTCTTTAATTGCTCATGTTTGTACAAAAACATCACGCATGGGGCTGTCTGGGGAAAGTGAACCAGGGATCTCCACGCATGGGGCTATCCTGGGAAAGTGAACCAGGGATCTCCACTGTTGCTTTCTCAGTGGTGTTGGTGGCTTGTGAAGAGAAAAGAAAAAAAGAAGAAATGAAGAGATTGAAGAAAACATGGAGAAAAAAAAAAGAAAAAGAAAAAGAAAGAAAACGGAAAGGAAGAAAAGAAAGAAAAATAGAATAAAAAATAGGTTTTAGAAATTCATTAGAAAAAAATAAAAAGAAAAAATAATTTTTAAAAGATATAGTGTGGGCCCCACGGATACATGTCAGTCTCACATGCATTCACCGGTTGTAGGTGGTAATAAGGACAAGGTGACCCGGTAAATTAAGAGTTGTGGGACAGGTTGAGTGAAAAAAAAAGAAGATGGACAACAAATATGAAAACAAAAAAGTGAAAGGACAAGAAAAACTTTTTTACCGCTCTCTTATTCTATGACCACACTAGAGCTTGTTGGGTAACAAGTTCCATAGGTTACAGACTAGGCATTCACTGATGTTAAGATTTGGTGGAGTGAAATGATAATTGTTTGTGCCCAATGGAAGAGGATTGAAAATTGGACATTGCCTACTTTGGAAGTCAAGAAACGCAGCAGCATTGGGTAGAGGTCATGTTTGCCCAGTGAGCGTTGCCTTTAAAGCAAAAAGATTGTCAGAAGAGTTGCGCTTGCAATGACAATCAGAAACGCTCTCTTTGCTGATTGGTCCGTAGTATAAGATCAAATCAGATGCGTCATTCAGATGTCAATTCTCCCATTGGATTGGGTGTAATTATACGAGATTATAGTGGTATGATTGTGGAGGTGAAGTAAGCCTTTTGTCTTGGAATGCCTTCAACGGTAGCGGATGCTGGAGCTATGGGGAACTAAGCTGGCAACCACTCTGGGCTTGAAGAATGTTATTTTTTGAGACTGATGTTGCGATTCTTGGTCAAGCTTTGGATGCAAGCACCAAGTGCTAGGACATTGCTCCTATTGTCTCACACATCGAGTTTTTATTAGGACATTGCTCCTATTCTCTCACACATCGGGTTTTGATGGTGCATGTTATAAAAATAATAGAAATTTTGAACAGAAGGGATGAGGAGAAGTGAGCAAGAAAAGCCATGAACGGGGGAGAACTGGACACACATTCATTTACTAAGTTGATGCATATATATACACATGATATAGTAGTATGGTACAATAATATGGTTAGTACAACTAACATCCACTCAGATATTTCATAACACTCCCCCTTGGATGATATTGTACTTTGGATAGAATACGCTTTGGGAATAACTGTCTCGTTAAAAACCTTATCAAGAAAAATCCAGTGGGATAAAAACTTGGTGAAGGAAAAAAGAGTGCAGTGCGTATTCTACTCCCCCTCATTTTCGCCTCCATTGATTGCTCGATACTCCCCCTCATTTTGGCCTCCATTGATTCCTTAATTTCGTTGCATGCCAATCGTCCTTGTCAGCTTCTGGTGACGCGTATTTTGTCTGATCACTTTTGGTACATCATTATTTCAATTGGATAATATGGACAGCTTTATTTTCATAATTTGTTGTTGGAACACCTGTCTTGCCCTCTTGCTTTTGTAGTCCAGTGATGCAACGACTTCATGTGTAAAGTTGTAGCAGATGTCCGACTGTGCCTTTTGTGGATTAAGAGGGGGATCGGCATCTGCAAGAAATAACTTTTCTTTCTTCGGGCTTACATGATTAACATGATACCACACCTTTTATATCCCAAAGATAAGAGAAAATATATATCTTGCCAATAGGCTTAAGTCAAAAGCTTCAGGCTTTATAACAAGGTACTCCAGGACTAATTTAATAGCACGGTATTTGGAAGCCTCTTCTGGAGTGCTAATCATAAATAGATTTATCCATATTCAAAATGATTGAAATTATGTAAATATCAATTCAGTTCTATGTTGTAATTTCCCGGGAATTAGTTGCTTCAGGCAACTTGGATCCTTCAGGGATCTTTATGATTTATGGATCCATAATAATAGGCTGTAATAGCATTCACTAGATGCATTTCTTATACTTTTCATATACTGCCAGACTTATCAAAATAATTACATCCACCACAGTGGAGTATATCTCCTTATAATTAATACCTGGTCGTTTGGGTAAAAACTTTGTGCCACAAACCGTGCTTTACTTCTCATTATTTATTTCTTTCCGCACAAATACCCTTTATGACCAATTAAATTTTACACCTTCTGGTGTACGGACTACAGGTCCGGAAATTTCTCGCTTCGGGCGAGTCCAACACAGCCTTTAACAGTATTTCTCTATTTTGGCCAATTATACTGTGCCTACATTCGTCAATGTAGGTTCATGATCTTCATTTCATTTAACGCTATATTAAACAATAAATATTCCGCCGACGGTTATTTCACGTCGGTTCCATCTTATTCCTGACACTGTAATTGAGATCTCATCATACTCATTTATTTCAGGTACCTGAGTTGCTTCTGGAACTTGATCAATTGTGTCAGAAAAACCTCTTCTGGAGGATATTTAATATGAACCTCTACTGGAGGCCATCTTTTCTAACTGGGGCCATCTTATATCTCTTTGCTCCTTTTTCTCTATCGAGAATTTCTTTTCTTTTTGGAACCGAGTATAAACTATGGATTCGTTTGTATACTTATATTGTTCTTCAGGAACATCAATTTAAACAGGAGCATTTGCAGCTGGTATATGGTCACACTTAATTTAAATGTGTCTGGCAATTGCATATCAATTTTCCTGCAAATGAATCATCTTTTGAACTTCAGGTTCATGCTAATTTATATGAGGATCAACATTCATATATATTATGCATTTCAACAAACTTGATCCAGCTGCTTCTTTCTCCCCCTGATGTTGGGTATACACACATATTAAATTATCAATAAGCAAATCTTGCTATAAATGAATCTCCAATCTTTTGGTCAATAGTAATAATGTTGTGATTTGATGGAGATTACCCAACATCTAATTCCCAACCTTCTTTAAGGACCCGATTAACTATGCTGTGGTGGAGCATAATATACTGTACAACCAACGGTCCGAAGATGGGAGATATTTTGTGACCAAGAACCAATGGGGAGATCTTATGATCTTATAATATCTTATTGGCTTGATGCACTTTTACTGCGTATAAAATACCATAGTCATATTTCATCAATGGTCCTGCAATCAATTGTCAATATGGCCCAGATCACTTTGGATTTATTTCCAATGATATACATTCTCCATTGAAGAAACATACCAGCATTATCTAGACATATAGTCTAATAACATGAGTAGGGATATGCGCTTGCAAGTGGCTTAATCATTAAAACAAGTGCACACAATGCCAACTTGCGTCAGACAATAGACCATCTAGTCGATGCATCATAAAAATTACCTAGATGGTTAACACCGCGGGTTTATCAGTCCGCGTTCATATCCCAGAATTAATCCCAAACTTGCTGGTCTAGGCCATTCTCATCTTAGGAAGGCCGTATTATTAATTTCGCAGCAAACAAACACATGGAAATTCATTGATTATAAAAACTTCTGGTTTTTCAATGAATGACCAAATAAATTTTGTGCATCATTATTGATCCGGGATGGCCCAACCGGTCATGCCAATCAATATGTCCATGTACCAACTTCAAGTTGGTGCCAGCTTCAGGCTGTTATATATATATATGTCAGCTTCAGGCTGGATATGATGGCTTAGGAAGATTATTTGCCAGCTTCTAGCTGGTGCATTACAAGCTATAAATTATATATTAATCAGCCAACTTCTAGTTGGTCTCAGCTTCGGGCTGTGCAAACTGTGTATTTAAACACTTAAAATTGCTAGCTTCAGGCTAGTGCATTCCAGCTTCTGGCTGGGTATGATAAGTTCAATAACTTAAATTGCTAGCTTCAGGCTAGTATCTGCTTCGGGCTATAATGTACCAGCTTCAAGCTGCTGTATGCAAGCTTCAGGCTGCTAAGTGCCAGCTTCAAGCTGGTTACGATAACTTTTATTGACTCAAATATTTATGTAGTACAATGTAAAGAATAACATAAGTAAACTTTCCCCCACTTGTTAGTTTCCTATAGGCATTTTAACATGGGGATATTCAATATCTCTTTACTGTCTCAATATAATTTTTATTAATTATTATAAATATAAAAGTTTGTACTCTTCAAGAGTATAATGATATTTATGCTCTTCTGGAATATAATAAAATTCAAGCTCTTCCAGAGCATAAATATTTTACCTTTCCGGAGTATATTAAATCTCATCTCCTCTGGAGCGTAAATATGTGCTATTCTAGATTTTAATATAACTTGTGCTCTTCTAGAGCATATTAATTTTCTTGAGATTGTACTACAATTGTTACTTATGAATAATTTCCGTTTATTAAATACGGAATATGTCATTACATTGTCTTCAGGACAAATGCCCGAGTCAACGATAGTTTCATGTTCACATTAAAAATTTAGCAGTAATAACATGCATGAAATAAACATAATATAATAAATATAACAATTAATAATAAAGCTGAATATAAAATAAAATCATTCAAGCTTATACCTTCAGGGTAAGCAACGGTTTCATCAATATTAGATTTGCCCTTCAGGGACATTTGATAACCATTTACTCGATGCCTTGTTATAAGGCCTGTTTGTGTCCAATCGAATGTTCATAACCATAATCGAAATTATTACATACAATCACATTCACTTCAGGGAATGGAGCAGAGCCAATTCGACGGTATCCATGATTATTGCTTTTATTACCGGGGGTGTCTGTACTCGCGTAAATATACGATCTTCTAGATCATATTAAAACATGCGTTCTTCAGGAACATATTCGAATTTATGCTCTTCTGGAGCGTGTTAATCATTTTTCATTTCAAGATGTCATAATGTGTTATATTGACATCCACACATATAATTCTCCCCCTGTGGATGTCAATTTTGCATTGTCTTCGAGACTAATGCTTCAGGCATTATTCAAAGAAACAATTATAAAGTACTGAAAACTAAATAAAAAAAATAAATTGCAATGCGTAATAATTTAAACTGAATATAAAAATAAATTGAATATAAAATAAATTGCTCCTTCAGGGTAAGCAAGTATAATATCCACCTTCTGGTGGTCATATAATTTCCATCTTCTGGTGGTAATAGTGTTTATTTTCGATTTTTCTTTGAAGGATCTTCAGGATCTTTTGAACGGTAAGACTTCCAGTCTTCGTTGTATTTTTCTTTTCCCGAGTCTTATGGACTCTTACATTTAGTCTTTCAGACTATTCTTATTTAAATGCATTTTCGCATTTAATGCCCATTATAAATTTCTTCCGGAAATTTTAAGGGGCCTCAAAAATTCAAATAACATAATTGAATATATAAATGCTTAATTAAAATAAATAAGCATGGGGCCTTATATTAATCACCCCAAGTAAAGTAAATGGCAGGAAATTAAAATAATGGGCCTAGTACGAGCCCATAAGTAAAATTAAAGACGAGAAAATTAAATACAATGGGCCCTATTATAGCCCAATTAAAAATAAATGGCTGAAAATTAAATGCAATGGGCCTTTTATTAAGTAGCCCAATAAAGATTAAATTACTGAAAATTAAATGCAATGGGCCTTATACGAGCCCAATAAGAATTAAAAAAAATAGGCGGCTTAGCCGGCCATTAAATGAATAATGGGCCCTATTAATAGCCCAATCAGAATTTAAATAAAAACAGAAAATATGCTTACTCGATAAATCTTTCAGCAATAACATATAATATGCGCTTATACGATAAAGGCGGCTTAGCCGGCCAATAAATAAATATAATAAATATAACCGCCTTCCGGGCTTATATAACGGCCTTCCGGGCTTTGCTGAGAAAAAAAAAATCGAGGCGTCGGAACACTTCTGGGTTCGACGGATTCCGGCCAAAAACACTATTTGCGGTCGCCGGAAATTACTATTCACGGTCGTCAGAAATTTATATTCACCGTGCCGGATAATTTTCTGAGGCATCAAATTCCGGCCAAACACAAAATAAGTATAATAGCCTTCCGGCCTTTCCGGGAAAATCCCGAGATACTAAATTTCGGCGATAAAATTTTTTTTCTCTCTCTCTCTTTCTTTTTCTTTCTCTCCTTTCTTTCTCTCATTTTCTTTTCTTTTCTCTTTTTTTTTTTTTTTAAGCAGGCTGGCCCGAAACAGTGCCAACCCAGTTACTAGGTCTCAGGCTAAGACAGCCCAGGTCCAAAATTTTCCAGGACCAAGTGCCAAAGCTGAGCCCAGGCCAAGACAGAGTCCAGGCCTGCGTGAACAAGCCCGCGCCCAGGCCCGTGCCCAAAACCCATCAGCCCAGGTGCCAAGGTCAGCCCACGAAAACTGGGTCAAAACCCGACCCAGCTGCCACATCCGGGTCAGCCTCGACCCGAGGTTCTGCTCACCTCGGGTTGCAGACGGCGACTACGGCTGGGTGGCAGGCGAGAGGCGCGAGGACGGCGAGGTAGCGAAGAGCTGCGATGGCAGGCGGCGTCGGTCTGCAGCTGGCGGCGGTGCGAGCAAGCACACGACCCGACCACGATCCGCCCGGGTCGAATTCATCCCGCAAGTCAGGTTGCAGGTGACGGCGCAAGGCGGGCGGCAAGGATGACGAGGCACGCAGCAGGAGACGGCGGCGACGACACTGGTGACGGGAGGAGGCGTGGCAGCTGGCGGCTGCCGGTGCACATGAGGAGGAAGAGCCGACCCGTCGAGGCTTGCTGGGTCATAGGCGTGGCCGTCGGGTTCGCTCATCCTGGCGGCGCGTGCAGCGGCGACTGAGGGCGGGGAAGGTGTCGGTCGGTCGGCGACGGCGAGGGGAAGGCAGTGGTGGTGGCGGTGAGGCGGTGAATTGGCCGGAACTCTTCCTTATGAACAGTAAACGAGGGTGGCAAACAGTGTATTTTCTTCCCTGTTTTCCAGTTTTCTTCCGGTTCTTTCCTTCTCGTTTTCATTGGTTTTTCTGCCCAGTTTTCTTCTTCTCCGGGTAGATGCTCATCGTACTGATAACGTGTTATAAAAATAATAGAAATTTTGAACAGAAGGGATGAGGAGAAGTGAGCAAGAAAAGCCATGAACCGGGGGAGAACTGGACACACATTCATTTACTAAGTTGATGCATATATATACACATGATATAGTAGTATGGTACAATAGTATGATTAGTACAACTAACATCCACTCAGAAATTTCATAACAGTGCACAAATAGTTGTTGTAAATAGATTGGCTAACAAGGCTTCAGATATTTTAGCTAAAAGTGCTAAGAAACACTTCACCACTTAGTTCTCCCATGTAATCACTTTGGATCTTTCAGTAAATGAATGAAAAGCCCTGATGTTCAAAAAAGTAAAAAGACAATAGTAAATAGTTTTTATGAACTTTCAAGTGCCGGAAAAAATTATGAAGAGGCAACATTAAGCAATTTATCAATTGAGAGAAAAATTTTCACATTAAACAAATTGACAAGTAGCAAGTGAGATTTTTTTATAGCAGATGTACCCATTTAAAAGGGTTGTAATCCTAGGCAAATTTTATGGTGCCATTACAATATGTAATAGGAAATTTTTAAAATTAAAAAAAGTTATTCTCCTAATCATCAAAGATAGAATCTTTTAAGTAGTCATGTTATATTAAGCGGATGTGCCACTTAATTTAATACAACTTTTGCCAAGTGAATATCCAATTGATACAACTTACAATAATTAATTTTACGTGTTTTTGGTGGTTGCAATTCTAATGTTCTCATTTCGTTTTTGCTATACTGAATCGTTGTTCCTTTTTTTGCTTTTTCTCGCAAGCTTGATAGTTTTTTTTTTTTTTTCCAAAAGGAAACACGCGTCATTACCAAACTTTCATTGTCTATCTGAGCAGTACGATTGTTAGCGCTCCAGCTACCTATCATTAGAATCCGAATTATCTTTAGAACCGGAGTTTGCAGTGACATGATGGGTAGTCTCTTCTATAAAGAAAGTTTTAAAGCCAAATGCTACCTATCTTTAGAATCCGAGTTATCTTTTAGAACTGCAGTTTGCAGTGGCATGATGGGCAGTCTCTTTTATAAAGAAAGTTTAATGCCGAGGAGCATAGAAGACCTAGACTGAAGGGATGATGATAACACCACCACTAATGTCTTTTCTTCCGACAAAAAATAGAGCTCATATTGGATAACCTAATGACGTTGGCACTCTGTCTTGTAATCCTTTGATAAGCTTATAGTAATTTGATAGGTTACGGATAAGAATTTTGAAGCCAGAGAGTAAAGGAGCTTGCAATAATGGCAACAAATGGAGCGCACAAAGAAAATAAGCATCAACCATCATCTTATTGAAATGAAGAAAAGCTTCTGCAATAAACATTATTGAGTACGTAACAAGGGTGCCACACTATCAAACTAACAAATTACAATTATCTGATTCGCTTCTTCTGACAATCCCTATTTCAATCTAGTAGTCCGAAACTTTTCTGTCAATCAACAGATAAAGCCAATTATTTTCAGACCCAAAGAGAGAAAACTAGCAGGAAACAAACTGATCACAATCGCACCCCTAATCCAACAACCCATTTGCATTCTGAAGCAATCCCCTGACAGAAATCATATAGTGTTGTTTCTTAAATGATTTCCTCTAACCATCGTCTTTCCTGTCTTTCCTGTTCTTCATGGACCCCCAACTCATGACCATTCATCTCTGGGGAGGATCCACAGTCCGAACATTGGCACTCGATATTCCTTCAATTCGATCTTTGGTGATCTCTACAAAGTGGCCCACTATTTCATGAAATTGTTTCAGCCCAGACAGTGGCAGAATGATGGAGGATCTATCAGAACCTGCGACCTGCAAATTTTTATTGAAATGATAATATAAATTTGACACCTCAGCACCATGTCTTTCCTCTTTCTAAACCACCCTATACAATTTAAGAAATTGTGCACAAAGACAACTTCCGTACCAAAGTCATTCAACTTCCTTTAAACCTTACCTCAGAAATCCTCAGGAAATGGCCTCTGTTGTTACTACCAAGGTCAAAGAAGAATCTCTTCTGATCCGCTCTAATCACCTTTGATACCCCCATATTACCAATTTCATCAGGTGCAGGCAGCTCAGAGGGCCTGTCTATATTCAGTTCAGAAGTTGGACCTGGCTGGCTACTGTGCCCAGATATAAAGCCAGCCCCCACGTCATCAGAAAGTCCAACGAGACGCTCTGAAGTTTCAGAATTTTGCTGATTTATGCAACCAACAACACAGATGAAGATAAAAATGGCTGGTGAGATCTATCCAATAATTCACAATCTAGAAACAATTTTCTGAATGGCAAGAAGGGAAAAGGGAATGCATGTAACAAAGAAGTTACCTGATTGGACAGTATGTACATCCTTGATGCTTCATTAATCTCAGCCAGAATATTTCTAAATGCAGCCCAGCCCTCATCCCGGGAACTTCCAGCAGGAACAATGATAGTACTGCGATTTCTACTAACAGAAGCTTCAGATACCTAAAGAAATATGGTTTATTTAGAGCGCCGAACTTGGTGGGAGAAAAAGGTCTAACACAGATAAGAAGGGCAGAATTTAAAAGAAATAACAGAAAGCACCACTAGTGGTGCTTCAAGCAACAGGTTATCCATTATCATGAAACAGTAACATTGCCTGATCTTTATAATTCTACAATTTCACAGCATTATTTTTGCATACAACTGACAAAACAAATGGCTAGTTCTTATCTCTGTACGTGGACATATAAAAATAGGTACTTGGCATCAGTCTACTTGGAGAAAGTTTACTTTCGCTAAGCAGCAGAGACATTTGATCATTGAGCATTGTAGAGACTTCTCTGATGCGTGGCTGATGCCAATAAAGGTCAATCTAGCTTTCATAAACTCACATCCTTTGTCATGGTAATCTAAAATGCCCATGAATGAGCTACATTCAGAGACACCATACGCGAAATGATCTTAAGAAAGCTCTAGTTCACAATTAGTAAGACTAGCAACCGATACTACAATGACTCCAAACTCTCACATTGTTAAGTATAAAACTATTCACAGGACTTCATCCAACAGCTTAAGCTTCTGGTTGAATTGGTCCTTTGACATTGTAACAAGCCATTATGATCAAACAGTCAAGCACACATCAATAGCACTTCAAAGTTACAACCAGCCCACATTCACCATTGACCATGAATGATATCAGACTGCATCTTTTGGATAGATCTTACCAACAAACTTTATTTTCTTAGACCCCAATTCTACCAAAAGGAGGGATGGATGGTGTGTGCATGGACGACAATTGCATCATCAAGCCTCCACCCATTAGCAGCTCCCCATTATGTTTCAAGAGGAGCACTAATTGAATCATGCAGACAAGGGCACAGCTTATCTGCAGGAACTTACTTTTAGCTTAGTGAAGAAAAAAACAACACAACCATTTGGGATCCATACTAGGTGCAAAATTATGTTCGTGGAGGAGCACAGAGCACTAATCATACAGATACGCGCATGGATTACCTGCAGTAACTTACTCTTCATTGTGCTCCAAAGTTTGCTGGTCAAGTTGTTGATGAAATCTCATGGGTAGGTCTTAAGAGAGTCACTTCATGATAAGTGATGCTGAAGACTCGATTTATTAATGAATTCATTGTAGGCGCTTGGAGAAAAAAGAAAATAAGCAAAGTAGAGCCATATTCGGGGAGTCTAAGCGGATGGATTATTCACGAGACGAGAGGTAGTAATGTTAAACCAGAAGAGACAAGAATGTATACATCATCTTGACTTCGATTTGGGACAAGTTTTAAACCACAGTTTGATCCAAACTCATTCATGACAAAGAAAAGCAGGCATTATGGACGCTTTAGATAAGGAAGGTATAAGGAAGGAGTGGATAAATACCTTCAAGAAGCGACCTCTTCGGTTTTCGCCAATGTCAAAGTAGAAAACCTGAAAGGCAGGACGGATGATCGATTAAATTGATGTATATGATTTAATTAACAAGAAAAGACCAGAAAAAAGAAGAAAAAAAAGTAGGAGGGGGTGGCGGTGCCTGCCTTGGTGTCGAGCTGCAACTCCTTGCTGAAGAGGTCCTGATCGTCGGAATTAACGTAGTAATTGAAGAGATCCAAGAACCACGAAATCCCCGAGAAGGGGACGATGATTGTTGACCTTGTCGCCGACGTCTTCTCCGATATCTTCAAGTAACGCCCCCTCGGATTCTCCTTCAGATCGAAGTAAAACAGCTTGTGCTCCACTTGCAGCGTCTTGCACATCAGCTCCACGTCACTCCCTCCCCCTCCTCCTCCTCCTCCTCCTCCTCCTCCTCCACCAACCCCAACGCCGCCGCCGCCGCCTCCTGAATTACCCTCCATATAAATAATCTCTTATCTCCTACGACTGATTACACACGCACACCACCCCACTCCGACTGCTGCTGTCACCTACTTTTCTCTCTCCAACCTCCAATCATAGACATAACCCCCCACCACTAAGACAAAACAAAAGCAAACTAAAACACAGACACACAAAACTACTAATTACTAAATCTCAAACACTTCGACCCATAATGGCAAGCCTACAGATCTGAGTGAGAAGATCATACTGTTAATCTTATCTTAGTAACAACAAAAGTGTAACTCCTCCGCAAATTAAATTAAACTACCAGTGACTCGCTGACGGTTGTAGTCGGAATTAGGGTTTGAAGATTAAAAAAGAAAAGAAAGAAAAGAAAAAAAAAAAGAAACAGAGAGAGAGAGAGAAAGAGAGAGAAGAGGCAACTTAAGGAAAACTAGCTACAAAGAGAGCTTGTAATTGGATTGACCAAGTCAGGTCAGTCCCCGTATTCAATTTTCAATAACCCCCTTCTCTTTCATTTCCTGCTCTGCCTCTTATTTGAGTTCAAAGATAAAATATGTTGCGTTGGCTTAGTTGGTTAAAGTTCAGTAAACACACCTATTAAGTTGGGAGTTCGAACTCCACCGATCGTCTTCCTTAGTGGGTAATTTGTAAATACCATTGTAAACGTCCGGTGGTTTGTCCTAGCCCTGGACTGGGAGAGCCTCCCTTCAAACTAAATTTTTCTATAAAAAAACAAAAATAGATAAAATATGTTACACTTACATGTATGTCTTCTTTTCATTTTGGGGTACAATATTCATGCTCTTACTACTTATCTCTTCCTCTTTCCTTCTTTTTTTTTCTATTTTATATAAATAATTATAGATTGTAAGAAAAGAAAAAATATTATTACATTTCTGGTCATTGTGCCACCATTTTGGTCTTTAGACTTGATCTTCGTAGAATTTTATTAATGTACATGTTTTAATTATAATTTACAGAGGTACTTGAGCCATCCGTACTACGAGTCAAACTCCAAAGTGCTCTTATCTTACCGTAATATCGAAGAGACTTGGATTGTCTTGTAATTTGAGTATAAGGATAGTAGTAGTAAGTTGGGGGTTTTTTAAAAAAAAACAGTGTCATTAACTTAACTAGTTGGAGATTCCTCATCTAGTAAGTTGGGTTGGAAATAGTTTTTTGGACATGTGAATAATATAAGCCCATAAGGGTACATTTAGTTTACTGGACCGAACTGAACTGGATAATTGTACTATCTAATGTAGTGTTTGGTTTGATGGATAGTAAATGGGACTCTTGTAGCGAATTATGTTTGGTTAGTTGGACACTGCACGAGACTAAATACTGTAATGTCAATATTACCCTTGATTACCCTTGATTCTGTAAGAAGTTATCAGATATGCAACCTTGGCAATTTTAAGAATTAATCATGCAACCTTGGCAATTTTAAGAATTAATCATTTAACTTTACGATATAAAAACCAAGTACAATGCTTGGAGCATTTTTGTAACTTGAAAAAAAATTACATTAAAATTTGAAAAGTAATCAAGAAGAATTTTTATTATTGTGTATGACATTTTGAAATTGTGATGATAGAATGGCATCATAAGGAAATTCAGACTTTTTTATTATTGTGCATGATATTTTGAAATTGTGAAGACAGAATGGCTTAAATGGTTGATTGTAAATTAATCATAAGGAAATTCACATTTTACTACAAATATTTTTTATTAATAATACATCCATACAAATACTTAAATAACATAAATAAAAAATTTTATTCCAAAATTCATTTTGACATATTAATATTAATAAAAAAAACTTAGCACTATTTAATATCATCATATATCCATTACAAATAATTATTTGAATTAAAAGAGATTTCAAATTGCTAAAATGTCTAAAAATAAAAAATGAAACGAATAAGAATTTAATAATTTTTTTAGATTTAGAGTTATATATGTTTTTTTCTTTTCTATTCGACTTTGGTTTTTTTTTTTCCTTTTCTCTTTGTCTTCTCCACCACCGTACTCCTCTTCACTTCCCCTCCCCTATGGGCGCAAATCCAGCACCTTCCTCCTCCTCTATCATCTTCTCCCCCTTATCAATTCCTGAGGATCCAAAATCAAAATTAAATCAAACAAAATTGTGGTGGGGGGGGGGGGGGGGGGGGGGGGGAGCGGGAGGACTTAGCCTTATTGATTAAAACCTAATTTGGCGTCTCTAACCAAACTGTTTTTTGTTTCTAGATTTTGTGCTTAGGACTATTAATGAACACACTAATTAGAATGCTAAAGGAAAGGGTTAGAGATAATTTGACACAGGATTTATAGTAGTTCGCCATGTAGGACTACCTCCACTACTCAAGGATCCCCCCTTGACATTTCTAACTCACTCTATTATGGTTTTTCACGGGTTCAACCAATAACCCCTTAGTACAAGTTTTTCTTTAGGTTCAACTCAAACCTAAACACTCACCACAAAGCTCACCCAAGCTTTGCTTTTACACAATCACTCATAATAAAACACAGAAACTATCACTAAGTACAAGTACTTTGCTTTTTCCAAAAGATTGCTTAACTAAGTATGTGAACAAGTGAAAGACCTTCTCTCTCTCTCTTTGCTTCACTTGAAAACTGCAGGTTTTTGCTCTAACTCAGAATCTTATTATGGCAGTTCTAAGTCTCTCCTTGAATCAGTATTCCTTTTTATAGAGGCAAGATGGATGATGTCTATTCAAATTTGAATCCGTTGCATGTCCCTTTCATTCCAGCTCGTTTTGTCGTCACAGGCGCCAAAGTGTCAACATTCTTCTTCCCTGTTGTCCCTTTCATATTTTGGCACGAGATGGTAGCGGAGCCTAACTCTCTGAAAGACTTAACCGTTTGAGAGAAACTGTCCATGGCTTCTTCAAGTAATTATGCAGGACTCTTCGAAAGACAATCAACCACTCGTCCACCGCTCTTTGATGGCACCAACTACAACTACTAGAAAGAGAGGATGAGAATCTTCCTCCAAGCCAACAACTATGCTCTTTGGCGAATCATGAAGATCGGAGAGCAAATTCCGACAAAGAAAGTTGGTGAAACCATAGTGACAAAGACGGAGGAGGAATATGACGCTGCAGACATTACGATGGTTGAAAACAACGCCCAATCAATCAACATGCTCTATTGTGCAGTCAACCCCGATGATTACAGGAAAATCTCTTGTTGCACAATCGCAAAAGAAATGTGGGATAAGCTGGAGGTCACCTACTATCACGCCCCCGCTAAGCGCGACCGGCCAGGTACCTTGCGCACCCACCATGTGCCACAAGGCACCCAAAGGCCTTCCGTCAACTTAACCAGATGCCCGTTGCCTCTGCTCGGCGGGTTACCAACAAAGAAATGTGCAGCATAAAAGGAAGCAACAACCGACAAACGCAAAGGCAACAAAAGATAATAAAATGTATCAAAACCAATTAATAAAGACAACTCCTCTAATGTCATAAACCATTGCTACGAGGGGCACTACTTCTTACTATACAAGGACATAATCTCCATATATAAAATAATACAATAAATTAATAAAAGGAGACCGAGTCGACTATACCCATCGACCTACTTCCCGTACTCTCAACTCGCACCTGTAAGACAAGGGGAGGAAATAGGGGGTGAGTCCACTAACTCAATAAGCAGGTGACCATACAAGCAACAGCAATGATACACACAAGAGGCAACAACATCCAACAGCTTTACATCAATGCACCGTGATCAGCCCACGGGTAAGCTATCGTGAAGTTGTACTAAGCCTACCTGCGTGATCTGGTAGCCTTTACCAACATGTTACTCCTTAGCCCGCAGCCACGAGAAGTGCTCGTGACTTGCTACCAAACCACACACGGCGCCCAGTATAACCCCACCATCATCTCATATGACCAAGCTGCCCAGGGGCACTGCAGGGTCCATCATCAACATCAATATCATCTTATGCCAATGTCATGGATGCATATGTAATGCATGAAATGCACAGCCCGATTATCGGACTCGTCAACAAGCCAAGGCATCATCATCTTATCATCAACTTTGCACCATTGGTGCCATCAAATAGCATATTGGGTCATCAACCAACAAGCTAGCACCATCAACCATCACATTATGGCAACCAAACTTACCAAACCATTAGACACATCAACCAAGCCATTAGGCACATCAAAGCAATCCAATCCTTCTATTTAGAACCCTTGGACATCTAGGGTTCATACTGCCCTGTAACACACACATAAATATACATCAAAGTATAACACAACCAACCATAACAAGAGACACACAATTGAATCACACAAATCAACATTACAGTAACTCGGGTAGAATCTGCCCTACACCAGCAGAAACTTCACCGAGATTAAACACGCATCTACAGGCAGAAACGACCTCGGGCATCAACATCAAAGTTGTATCCCTGCCTCTTAGCGTTTCAGAGCCACTAAGAACACCCAAATAAAAGGTCTGTAGCTCCAGATATGGCTCAGACACCAACTCGGGGTCAAGCAGCAGAACTGCTGCCGACCAGTCCCTTTTCAAAGAGCATAACTCGCTCCTTTCAGCTCCAAACCCCACATAACCGGTTCCATATGAAAGCTATGGGTGTTAGCTAACTATGGGCTTTGGTTTCACTCAATTCTAACCGGTGGTTTGGCCGGAATCACTATTTTAGTGAGCATGGGTAAATCTGCCCTAGAGCAGAACCACCCAAGCCTCACCTCTCTACCTCTCTCTCCTTTTCCTCTCTTTTCCCTTTCTCTCTCTACACGAATTGCATCTGGAAAAAATGAGTAAGAGGTGCCTGCTTCACCCCCTTAAAGCATAGGCAAGTAGGTGAGTAAGCTCCCACTTGCCACCTCTTGCCTAAGTGCTGCCACTTGCACAAGCACGTGCCACCTCGTGCTTGTTTTCCTACCAATTGAACCATGACACTCAACCTACTAGCTTGCACACCAGGCACCTTCAGCTGCATATTCCCGAGCCACACGTCTCATTCTTATTGGTCGGTTTGGCCATTTACGTATTTACCCTCATCGAGCCCAATTGTGCACCGACGGGCACACCATTGTCCCGGTTGTGCATTATTTCGCACCAAATCGACCCAACTGATAATCCCCTTGGCCAATCATGCCTCTAATGAATCTATTACACCAAATAATCACATTCCTAGTGTTTCCCATCATTTACTGACCGATAGGATAAATCGAGCACTCAGGACACCAAACTAGGCCAACCGTGCCATCGGATCACTACGAGCCCATTTGAGTGCACTAGGCCAAGCCAATGCTCACCATTACTCTCAATCCGACATCAGCACATGTTACCGAGCCTAAGCCCATACTAATGTGCACACCAACATTATTAACATTACCCACTTTCTCTCGAATACCCGATCCAACCTACACGAACGTGCCTGAAGGACAAGCTACACCCGGCTCTCATCATGTAAATACTTCTCTATATTCTAGGGTGTACCTAGTGTATCACACCTACGAAGGGACTGATCAAGTTCGAGGCCAAAATCGACTCCCTCACTGCAGATTACGAACTCTTTCGAATGAAGGAGAATGAGAGAATAGAGGAGATGTTCGAACGATTTTCTAAAATCGTAAATAACCTTCATGCTCTCAAGAAGGTCTACTCCGACAAGGAATAGGTCAAAAAAGTCCTTAGATGCCTCACTCCCAAATGGCGTTCTATGAAAACATCGGGACATCGAACACAATCATTGACAGTCTTAGAGGTAATCTTCTAACCTGTGAAACTACTATTCTTAAACCCTCTTTGCAGGAACCAAAGAAGAAGAATATAGCTCTCAAAGCTTCCACCTCCAAGACGCAAGAGCTCACTGAATTGGACTCTAGTGATGACGATCAAGAACTCGAACTTGTCACCCGTAAAATACACAAATTCATGAAGAAAGAATTTGAAAGGAAAGGAAGGAAGACGTCCGGTCCACCCAAGTGCTATGGATGTGGAGAGGTTGGGCATATCAAGTGAAACGCCCCGACCCGTATTTACCGTACACAGTAAACACGTGCCGGAAGTGTGACGACCCAACCATACCTAGCCCAGCATACAGTGTATACAACAGAAATCCGGGCTCAACAGCCCAAAGTAAAAACAACAATAATGACTCAACCGGCCCAATGGCCCAATAATGTCAATAAAATGCACAGTGGAAGACTTAATAACTCACAAAAACACTGTATGCGACACTGATGCAAACTATGGATCCGAGCCCTGTCCAAGGGATAACGCTGCAGCCTGTCTGGAATGCACCAAACCTGTACCACAAATAACTTTTTCATCTGGGATGAAAGCCCGCAGGTGAGGGGTGAGTCCGAAGTGCTCACCGACGAAGGAAAGACAACCAATATGCACACTAAAATTACTCAAGTCGAAAACAAGGAAAAACCGCCAAAATTAAACAAATCAAAAGACTCAAATAAAATCCAATTTCCAATTTTATCTTTCCGGGCCCCATCACGGATAAGCTAGGGGTCAGACCTGGTTATCAACACATTCCGGGTGCCAGACCAAATCCAGAGAACCCATGGATCGACATCCCAAAAATAATCACGGGATAGACATCCCAAGCATAGACATGCTTATCACAAGTAACTCAGGTCACGGCCACCACGAAACAGTCTTAAACCATCGAGTCGTACCACTACTTACCACGTGACAATTATATTATCAACTTCAAATCCAAATCACAAGGATCAACATCCCTAACCAAAATCTCGGGATAGACATCCCTACCCAAAATCAAGGATCGACATCCTTATCTCAAATTATTAATTAATTCCATTATACCTTATACCAAAAAGACTCAAGATAAACATCCAAATACCAACCAAGATACTGGGATAAACATCCCGAAAACAAACCACAGCTTATGCAACAAACAACAGTCCAACAACCATCAAACACAATAACCGAGTAATATGGGCACATATAGAAGGAAATCCATCCTCACGTTGGCCGATTACTCAACTCCAGAAACAATGACCGGTACCAAGGCCGGCTCCTCGGGAAACTGCCCGATATCCAAACCTATACAACAAAACAATATGTACACATAAATGTACATAATCGGTATGCTATGATGCCAATACTACGAAATATACCCATCCCGGTTCATATCCTTTATTATTTCCCTTTACCGAAAATATTATACCGTACGTCTATCCGAATTTAATTTCGGTACCATACTTTAATTAAAACTCTTTTAAAAATATTTCCATAATTTATTTATACTTTCCCAAAATATAATCATCATAATTTTCTGAGAAAGATAACTTACGTATATATATATTTTCTAAAATATTATATTTTTAATAAAACTATTTACCATATTATAATTACCAAATATTATTATATTAAGAAAACTATATTTCCAGTAAATATAATTATGAACTTGTTTTACTGAAAATGGATACGAATTATAAATATACATATATATATATACATTTTCTAAAGGCAAAATTACATTTTCAAACCATTATATATCAAAATAATATTTATTTTTAGAAATATTACTTATGTATACTATATATATATTTTCCCAAATTATTCCCATATGCATAAGTATTAATTATTTTCTTTCCCAAAATTCCATAATAATTATATGTATTTTCCAAGAGTACTTTTATAAATTATTTTCCAAAAATATACCTTAATACATATTCCAGATTATATATATATTGTTTTTTTAAATTTAAAAATAAATCGGACTGGGCTGAATAGGACCAAGCCCAGACCAAGGCAGCAGGCCCGCCAAGGTTCGGCCCAGCACCTGCCCACAACCCAGCCCATGCGAACAAACCCAACCCAGAATAGGTGACCCGACCAGAAGATACGGGTCGGACGCGGGTCTGCTCACCTTTCTGCAGCGGCGGGCGATGACGACGAGGCGGGGCGGCGACGAGCAGGACGGCCACGGCTTGGCGAGACAAGGGCGACGTCGCGGTACTGGCGACTGCAGGTGGCGGTGCGAGGCGCGGCGGCAGCAAGGTAGGGAGGCGGATCCAGGGGTCGGCTGTCGGGTCAACGCCTCTAGCGGGTGCGTCCGGCGGTGGGAAGCGACGGGGAAGGAGGCGTCGAGGTCGCATCGGCTCGGGCGTCCTGCTGGTGGTGGCGGTGAGGCGAGAAACGGCGCGGAGACGCTACGGGTGAACAGTAGCAGGGCGCTGGGGTTGACGATGAACAGTGCCATTCTCCGGGTTTTCTTTTTTCATTTTTTTCTTCTTTTCTTCTTTTTTCTTATTTTCTTCTTTTCTTTTCTGATTTCCTATTTTTTTCTTTCTCTCTCTTTTTTTTTCTATTTTCTATTTTTCTGATTGGTTCTTCTTTTTTTTATTTTTTCATTCCTCTACCACTTTTTTTCTTCTCCCAATTTTTCTTTTTATTATTTTTTTCTCTTTTTTTTCTCTCTTTTTTTTCTCTTCTCCTCTTCCTCTCCTGGTTTCTTCTTTTTATAGACGATGAACACTATGCACATATGATTCCTCAATAATGCAGCCTGTCTGCATTATAGAGCGAGTCCGGTCCGGACCAGAAAATAACTGATACCCCCTTAGTTATTTTCCGGTGTGATTTTTCTGAAAATCCCGGGACCCGGAAAATACCAACTTAGGCCCGAAAAATCCACGGAAAAATCACGAGCGCGGGAAAACTCTCTGTTTCGGAAAACGACTCCCGATTTACCTTGAATTAATTACCCAAGATTAATTCAACAGTAAATCACGGTAAAAAGACTTTTACAGTCCCGGTAAAAATCAAAAATTTTACCCGGACTGTTACATCAAGCCTAAGTGCCCCAAGGCAAAGGAGGGAAAAGAAAAGAAGCCCTACAAGAAGCAAAGGGCATACATCTATTTGGGAGGCGATTCCGGCGATGAATCATCCGATAGCGATGAAGAAGATACGGCCAACCTATGTCTCATGGCACGAGAGGAAGAACCGGAAGAGGTAAGTACTTCTCACTCAAGCAAAGATTATACTTTTGAAGAATTGCAAGATGCATTTAATGAGCTTTATGGTAAATACATTTCAGCATCTAGAACTAATAAGGGCTTAAAGAAACAACTTGCAACTCTAGAAAATGATATGGAGAATGTGTCAAGTGAAAATGAAAAGCATAAAGAGGAAAATAAGTTTTACGGAAAGAGGAGTGCTCATAAACCGGAATGTCCAATTAAGGAATGCTCATCATGTAAGTCATTAAAGGAACAAGTTGAAGAACTTGAAACAAAAACTAGGGAGTGTTCATCATGTGAGACATTAAATGAACAAGTTAATGAGCTTGAAACAACACTAAAGAAATTTAACACCCCTCAAAAGAACTTGAATTCTCTATTAGGTAATTTGCAATCAACTAAACATGGAGTAGGTTTCAAGAATGAACCTAAGAAGAAGAAAGTTGAAACAATTAAGAAACCTATGTTTCAACCTAAGGAAAACAAGGTTAGTAAAATGCACAAACATAGGCAATATAGTAACTATTATCAACCTAGAAGGTGCACAATCCAAATGTTATTTGTCATTATTGCAATAGAATAGGACATACTGCTCTCGTTTGCTTCACAAGGCTTAGGCATTGGGCACAAGATGAAGCTCATTACCATTATGTCTCTAACACTCAAGGACCCAAGAAGATTTGGGTACCAAAAACCCATTGATTTGTTTTGTAGGTATGCTTGAAGGCATCAAGTGTACTTTGGTACCTTGATAGCGGATGCTCCAAGCACTTGATCAAAAAAGCATCCAAATTCTTGATTGATCCTTGTAGAAATGCAAGGATAAGTGGTAATGTTGAAAATACTCATCCTTTGGTTAAAATCATTCTATCCCTTCTAGTATACTTTTAATAGTGCTCTTAATGCTTACTTAATTAATTGATGCACAATACATATCATTCTTGGGTAATGGTAGAAGAATCTTAAGCATCCCATTTTCCCTTGGTTGAAAAAGAGCTTAGAAGTAAATTAATTTTGCATGAAGTAATTTTTTTTTGGTAGTAGGTTTATATCCAAATGTTAAAATCCAAGAGCACAAGATGGCTTCTTTTTCGCATCAAGCTTAGCATGTAGAGCATAATAGATCAAGTTGAGGAACACTAACTTATCGTTGAACATTCATAAAAAGATGACACAATTGCTTAAAGCATAAATATTTTTTTATTATTTGTTCTAACGATTGGGTACAGCAGTGACTGAGAAACTGTTAGGGACATTAGCAATAATGACCCTAATACTATCATTCCAAGAGAACCACATTCCGCCCGAATTGTTCTGACCATGAAGTTCGAATCGGTTTGCTGGAGGAAAACGAAGCGGGATGACACCGTGATTATCTCCAGGCTGCCACAAGGTCTCAGTGAGCAGAACCAAGTTGGGCTTGTACTAGTTCTTCAGATCTCTTAAACTTCGTGTGAAATCTTGGGAGCGCCTAGTGATTCCTCTGCAGTTCCAAACCAGAAGGCGAGCTCTTGGCCAAGTGGGTGGTAAGCCAGTTGTCCGAGGAATGCTCTGAGCAGTCATTGAAATTTGGTAATAGCTACCCTCATTCTGAGTCTGGCAAGAAGGCTCCAGCCTGAACTCCTAAGTCTGTCAGAGATGAAGAACATGATGGAATTGGCCGAGCCGTAGAAGGAAGCTCGCAGGGCACTTTGATGCTCCAGGAAGATTGTCTCCTCCATGGGTGTGATAAAGAACCGGGGCGAGTAGAGCTCGTCAACGAAGACCAAACGAGGCATCCTCCCAAGCTCGTTTGGCAGTTCCTCTTGTTGCTCATTTATCAGGCTATAGGCTAACCGATTCCTTCTTCCTAAGGAGGCTCCCTTAACAAAGAAGATAGATGATGGAGCAGGCATTTTTTTTGTCTTGTTGTGGTTTGAGTATCTCTCTCTCTCTGAATCGTATTTTCTTTAAATGCTTTTGATTATTTACTAACCATTGCTTTGCCTTTTATAGAAATACAATTACCTATTTTTCAAAGTCTAGACCCTACCTATTTTTCGATAAACGGTAAAGCAAACCTCTCTCTTCACAAAACTATAAATTGTATACGCTCCTCAAGGCTCCTCTTCTTTTTGAAAATCTTTACCACTATCTACATTATTACTCTTGTCACGTTGCATGTTTTTGGGCAACAAACACTTGTGTTTTCTAGCTCACTTCTCACATGCATTACTTTTTCACTGTAGCTATCTTGGCTCTTCAATAAAGGGATACGAATCCCAGAAGTCGCTTTTTGCTCATGTGGGGTTTATGAACAAGTGGTTGCTAATTATTGTCATTAATTCGCCGTGCATTATGACGTCATTTTTTGGCTTACACAAATAATGAACATCGTTTTATTAAGGAATATTTGATTTCTATTATTGCAAGAAATTCGTGATTTCACCACTTATATTCTTTTTGGTTACTAATAACAGGCTTGATTTTATTGGATCTTATATCATTCCTACCATCTATGTTTAAAAACAAGCTTGATTAAGAAAAAAGAACTACTTATTTATTCATTCATAAAATATTACAATAGAAGCAATCTATAAAGTCATTTGCTTCTCCAGTTCCTTTACATGTTTGCGGACGTTCTCAACCTGGGAGGAAAGTCCCATACAGGCCATCTTGATCTGCATCACAGCAGAGTTGATCTTCTTCAGGGCTAAGTTTTGATGCCCAAGTGTCTGTAATGGTGTACTACTGTGAGCTATCCCTTTGCCCTTCGGATCATCAGTGTCTTTGGTGACCGGCTTCTTTTGACGCTTGCGAGATATGGCCGTGTCTTCCAAATGACCAGGGACATTCCTCCGCTTGCGGCATTTCTTCGGCTTTTCCTCAACATTAGAACCACCAAAGAGAGGTGCACCAAAAGTATAACTTAACTCCTCCGAATCAGAGGTAGTTCTAGTCCTTAGTGGTGAGTCCATGGTTTGAGAAATGCTTTGCCAAGCATGAGGATGGTATTTATAAGCAGAAAGTGATTACGGTAGGAACATATACGAGATTTCATGTTGAAGAAAGTGGAATACTCAAGAAAGTTGCTGACGTAAGCCGTGACGAGACTATCAAAATCCGTAAAGAAAGAGTCATTCTTCGGAAATTCGAAATGAACTAAAAATCCCTGACTCTACATTGATCTAATTTGAGTATTTTTATTGTCTTACCTTTACTGACATGAGCGTCTGAGTATTTTCTAAGTTGTTTTGTAGGTACCCTTCATTTAAGCCAAAAGATAGGGGGGACAAGAAAGCCGAGACTGCAAAACATCGATGTTTCTCAACAGAACATCGATGTTCCTAATGTACAAACCTGGACCCGAGGCTGTCAAACATCGATGTTGAGTGTTGAGTGGACTTCAGCTCGTACCATTCCCAACCAGCAGCTTTCAACATCGATGTTTAGTATTGAAACATCGATGTTCAGTAAGTATTTTTCATCCCAGTAGTTTTAAACATCGATGCTTCCAGGTAAGACATCGATGTTCTGTCATTTCAGATTACAATTTTTTCATCCAGTAGTTTTAAACATCGATGTTCTCATACTTAAACATCGATGTTGTCTCGATTAACGGCATTTCAGCTTGTGTCCAGAGGCTCTAAACATCGATGTTCATAAGTTCAACATCGATGTTGAACTTATGAACATCGATGTTTAGCCCTCACTTTTCAAAAAAATATAGCCGTTGGGAGTCAAACATCGATGTTTTCAAATAGAACATCGATGTTTAGGCATTAAAATTTCAAAAAATATAGCCGTTTCCAGCCGTTGGAGCCTGTTGTAAGGACTACAACAGCTATATTTTGGCTCCCCTATATAAGTGATGACTCCCTCTCATTTTACACACTTCCTACTGTTCATTCACTCTATACTTACTCTCCACATCATTCTCCTACTCATTTTTCTCAAGTATGGCAAGTGGAAGGAAATCTTCCAAGGGCAAATCTCCTGCTAAGGAGAGACCATCAAAGCAAAGAGGAGGCTCTTCAAGCTCAGCTCCTCAATTTATAGTGGAAGGCACCTCAATTTGGTTCTCTACCAAAGCCGAACTCCATAACTTCATGTCTCTCTTCTCCAAGCGCTCAATTGCCTCTCCACGGTATCTTCCGGTGGATTACCCGAAGGAGAAGAACTACACGCAGCTTGAAGCCAATCTTTGAGCATCGGGCTTGTGGGAATTCGTGACTAATAGGGGCTGGCAATATAGTGCAGAATTCGTCCGAGCATTCTACTCAACTCTCTGACGAGATGGTGACACCTTGTCCGCTTGTGTCAATGAAGTATCTATTACCATGACATTGAAGGAATTCGGGGCGCTTGCTGGTTTGCCTTTTCAGGGAGATGATATTGCATCCCACAGAGGTGATCAATGGCTCACGGTCCATGAAGCACCTTTTTTGCCCGAGCTTGGCTTCACCACTATTGTCCGTCACAAATCCGGGAGGCCAACCATTCATTCTATTAACCCGGAGTATCGAGTTCTATTCTACCTTCTCACCAGGGTCATCAAGCCAAGATACGGAAATCACACCGTCTTATCCGTTGAAGATGTGAAAGTCCTACATGCCATCACCCACCATGCACCAATCAATTGGGCATGATTTGTGCTCATGCACATGTCGGAATATGCATCCGCATACACCGACCATCCATTGCCCTATCCATTCTTGGTCTTGGATATTTTATTGAATGCAGGTGTTGATGCTCGGCAAGGCGCACAGGTTCCTCACACAAAAATATGGGCGATAAGTGATGCTACTTTCCGCACCGGAAAATCTGTGGAAGAACCAAGGCCCGGCCAAACGTCCGAGCAAGCTCCAGGGACTGCCCAAGCAGAAAGCTCCCGTACAGCCCCTTCTCGACGCCGAACCTCCGGAGTCACTCTTGAGTCCATTGCTGACTCCATCCACGGCTTTAAATTAAGCATGACAAGCATGAGCTGAGCAATAGAGAGGATTGACACGGAAGTGCAAAGACAAGGCCACTCTCTTCGGTCTTACTTTGCCCGTGTAAATTACGATCCTCCACCATATCACACCACACTTCATGGCTACAATTTTGAAGATGAATGTGATAATGATGATGAGGACCTCACTCCAATGGATGTTGAGGATGGTGAAGAAGGAGCTAATGAAGAAGAAGAGGATGATGATAATGACAATGATGGGAACTAAGACCCAACTTTCTAAACTCTTATCTCTTGTTATGTTTATGTCTTTTTAAATTCAATAAAATGTTTCCTATTACTATTTCTTTTTGCTAATGCCAAAAGGGGGAAGATAAGAAGAAGTATATGCAAAAATAAATAATATGCACCAAGTTAGGGGGAATCATAGTTTGAAAAACATAGGGGGAATTAACCTCACTTATGAATTCATAAAACTTGGCATACACTCCTATTTGTTTGTCATTATAAAAAAGGGGGAAATTGTTAGAACTCATGTCTTCTTGTCTTATTTCAGGGTTTTGATATTGACAAACCAAGCATGACTCAATTGATGACAACCTTGAAGCAAAAAGAAATCAATCAAGAGCAAAGGTCTAAAGAGAAAAGAGCACAAGAATTGAAGTAACAAGAAAGAAGAGTTAAGAACTCAAAATTGTACAAAGGGTTTTGATATTGACAAACCAAGCATGACTCAATTGATGACAACCTTGAAGAAAAAAGAAATCAATCAAGAGCAAAGGTCTAAAGAGAAAAGAGCACAAGAATTGAAGTAACAAGAAAGAAGAGTTAGGAACTCAAAATTGTACAAAGGTTAAACACTCAATTCTTCTAAGACATTGGCTCAAAACAAAATCAATTTTACTCATGCATTCAATAGCATCCTTTCAATCATGAAATGCTTTTTGAGCAATGAACATCGATGTTCTGATTTTAGACATCGATGTTCCTGCCTTTAAACAATCTTTCAAAACAGGCAGTAGCTCAGAACATCGATGTGGCATCCCAAACATCGATGTTCTCATGACCGTTGCACTTGAAAAATGTTTTGCAACTGCAAAACATCGATGTCCAAATTTGAGATATTGATGTTCCATCAATTGATGCATTTAAATTGATTTTTGCCGAACCAAATGAACATCGATGTTCCCATGATGATGCTTTCAAAATGATTTCACAGAACCAAATGAACATCGATGTTCTTCAAGTAAACATCGATGTTCCCATGATCATCAACTTTAAAATGATTTTGCCGAACCAAATGAACATCGATGTTCTAGTGACCGTTGGACTCAATAATTCATATTTACTGGCAAAACATCGATGTTCCTTTGGTAAACATCGATGTTCTCATGACCGTTGGTCCAAATAATTCAAGCTTACTGGCCAAACATCGATGTTCTAAGTTTAAACATCGTTGTTGTGCCGTTGTGAGCAGACACCTTTCTCAACTCCCCATACTGTTTTGTCTAAAGGTATTTTGGATTGATTCCATAACGATCATACATGTTTTGAGACATATAAATAGAGGATTTACATCTCTGTTTATAAAAACAATCAACTCTCTACATTTTAAGCATCAATTGTCATACATACATTACAATTTTTATGAGCCAATTTCCTTGAGAATTGAGAGTTGCCTTTATAGAGCTTTACTTGTTACTCATATCCACTCTTTGAGAGAGCTTTTGCTTGAGTGTTTTTAAAGTGTTGTTCATACACCTTAAGGGAGGATTGTTCCCTTGTAGCAACTCATAGGAAGAGTGTTTTCTTTCCTTGAGAGAAGTCTTGAAGTGAGGAATCTTCAAGCAAGTAGAGTTTCGTGTGACTCGGGCTCTAGGTTTGTATACGGTTTGTTAAGCACCCGGAAGCTTAACCTAGGTAGTGAAATCTTCGAGAGAGTCTCTCGTAGGACTGGATTAGCCACACAAGTTGTGTGTGTGAACCAGTATAAAATTCGGTGTGTCCTTCATTCTTTCAATTCCGCAAATATTTCCTGAAAGTTTTTTATTTTTTTCATAAAACGCTATTCACCCCCCTCTAGCGTAGGGCACCTATTCTAACACGAGACACACAAAACTGCAGCTTTTTGTCATTGATGTCATTGTTTAGCATAGTCCTAGGTTAGGAAGTTTGCATTCAGCTGACATTTGATTTGTTTAAGAAGCTTTCATCACTAATTTAGACACCAAAAATGGTAGTATACTAGGTTGCTTGACCAATAGGCATAGGGATTAAATAATCCAAAGCGGCATGGGAGCTTGTAGTTGAAAGCAACCCATCATGCCTACTATAACAAACTTCATTCCCACTCACTTCTTCTTCCAAGGATGTTTGATCACGGGTTGGGCATTTCTCATGTGAGCTGGAAGTCATGGTTAGATACAAAAGATGCTATACATAGGTGTGTCATAATCAAAACCTAGTTAAAGCATTTAATATATAATATAGTGCAATAATCATTAGTATAATTAATTATACTTAAAGACATATTATAACACCATGATCAATGTGTCAATTTAGTGCAAGCATTATGTTACTAAACACAATTAATTATCCTTACCTATTTTACTAATCAACGTCCGACTCACATTCTCCCCATTTTTCATAATGACAAACCTTAGTGGAATGTAGAGATGTGAATGTAAGACATGTAGTATGTTCTAAGCTCCCCCTCAACATATGCTCCTCCTAGGTAAAATGTTTTTCCAATATATTCATCCTTCTAGAGAGTAAAGCATATAAGGAGCAGAGTAAAATTAAGACACATATATTGGAAGCCAAATTAAATTAAAAAATAAAAAGTGAACATCTCAAAACACACAGATCCACATGTTCCCGCAACCTAGCAATCTCTCCCCTTTTTGGCATCACAAAAAGCACAACAAGGGTAGACACATTGGCACCGAAGATGTCAAAACTAACAGCAACAACAACAATAGATATCAAAAGCAAGAACCAAACAGCAACCACAGATAGACCGATTGGCACTGAAGACGCCACAACCAACAGTAAACTGCAAGAACCAGATAACAAAGCAGATAACAAAAGTAAATTATAAAACGGAGTCAAACTTGATGCAATATGAGTCTAGAGATGAAAATGCATGATCCTAATTGGGCATTAGATCTAAAGGAAGATTACTCAGTGGATTCATCATTATTAGCATCCTTATCAGAGGAGGAATCCAAGGCAAAGAACACATTAGAATTCGGATGAAAGTGGTTCACAAGAAAGTCTAAGGAGTGGCTACTCTTGTGATGATATTCAACTGGAATCTGTTGTTGACATATCCACACACTTGTAAACCTTTTTAGCTTTACCAACTAGCAGTCTTCTTTGCTAAAAAATAGTAGGGGTATGTGGAACCGTTCTGCCCGATCTAGTGTTTTAGTACTTCACCTTTGTAGCTTTCCCTTTGAGCAGTTTGAGTAGGTTCCTGAGCAATTTGGCATCGATGAAGACAAATTGTCTACGAATCAGACTATGAACACTAATAGTATGACCATCATTATTAGCCTTTGGCATCATGTTGGTGATGAATTCCTAAATCAATCTCTTATAGACAGGAGTACTAATGGTTTCCAAATTCACTAATAGTGTGGAATTATCCTCATACTCCTTCAACACTTATTCCAACAGAGATGAGTGAGCAAGAACTTCAACCATACATCTTCTTTTATCAAAGAGACCAATAGAACCTTCAATGTTCTTTTGGGCTTGAAGAAGGAAGGCTTTTGCGTTTTGGAGCTCTGATGGTTTAGTTGATAGAGAGGATTTTGGGTTGAGGATCAGTTGAGGATTTCACCAGAAGTCTCACTCTCTTTCCTTATGTTGTTTTTGAATTATCACTCACTTTTCCCATATTAATGATTAATTAATAGAAATATGGCAGTATAATTAATAGAAATGTGGCAGTTAAGCAATAGCAACCACAGTGCACAAACAAGTCACAATACACAACACAAGTCATCATCAGAATTCAGACCATCACTTATCATTACTTATATTATTATCTTTGTTGTTAGGTTTAAATATTTTATTAGGGCCCTCTACTGTGTGCGTCGAGCTTGGTCCCGTCTGATGAGACAACCAGGGCATAAGCCCAATATAATCAAGACAAGGCCCAATACAATCAGTGAGAGAGAGAGATAGACAGAGAGAAAGAGGGAGGTAGAAAATGGGAGATAGAAAGAGGGAGGTAGAACCGGTCATTACAGACCCATATGCTAAACTGCATATACCATGCTATCCCGTATGCAATCCCGAGGGGTATCACTTCCCGCTCGATCCAACCGGTCAACAGCCCCACAGTAGAATTTTTTTCTGTACATTTTAGGTATGCTTAAAGAGTTATGTGTACCATACATTATGATTATACGGGGTTGTGTGGATTTAATATCTTTTCTCAAGTCCGGGCCTCCAACCCACAGTCCACCACACAAACCTCCAATCCATATCTCATGTTATTCAACATAACAAAACAAGTCATGATCGACAGGCACAATATATCACACCGGACAACAGGTCACATAATCAAGCACGCCACATCAAAGGTATCATCAACATATTACAAAATGCAGGTAAGATCATCAGCACAACAGGCATGCAAGCATACAACATTCAATGACAAAGAGATATTACCACTTCATATAAACCATGTCAATTAACCAAGTATTGTAGGCAGTAATGCATACAAAGGTTTATATGTCCTCACCTGGGCCATATTAATTGTCTCGGAACCTGAAGCTTTGTTCCGCCTCGACATTCCTATGTCCTCAACATCCTACGACATACACATCACATAAGACACTTATTCATGGCAAAGACTAAATGCATGATAAAGATGAAATATTGAGCCTTTTAATCTGTTTGTGTTCATTAACCGTGAATCCACTAATAGGTCGGGGTCTAAGCCCAAATATAATCCTTAAACTCCATAATTTCATATTTAACTTAAATCCATATTATAGTTGTTGGGCCTAAGCCCATATAAACTTAATCAAACCTTATCGAGCCTAAAGCCCATCTCAAATACAAGCCATTGGGCCTAAAAGCCCATATACAATTAATATGACATTAATTGGGCCTAAGACCGGCCCATCCTCATAATCACTTTAACAGAACTCCCGAGCCCAAACATTATCCGGCCTAAAGATACTAAGTGCATCGGACATATACCAGCCACGCCACTCAACTCTCCAAACTCGGTATCCACTATACACTTCTCATTTTAATACAATGATTAAATACAATTACACTACATGTCATGTACAAAATCAAATAACAGCCAACACCGAGAATTACCATGTAATTCCGAAAAAGAAATTTATATCTTGCCGGAACAGCAACCCGAGCCTCGCCGGATTCCGGTCATCCCTTGTCGGAAAAACCCCCAACAGCCTGGAAACGACTCACTCACAATCTGCCCAGTACCCGGAGACCATGAAATAACATTCAACTCCACACCTAGCAAACACAGAGCATTAAACGATTAAAGGAACGAACTGAGGTCGAATCCTTACCAGAAACTCAGAACCACACGATCCAAATCTGGACACATCTCGGATCTGTCTCGGATTCGCCGCACTCAACCTAGCCTACAGGTTCACTGCCGAAACAACCCAGCAGCAGCCCCACCATAGTCCGGCCACCAGAACACCACCTGCAACCTCGTCAACCTCCAACACCGACATCAACCCCCGAACCCACGCACCGTCATATCCACCATGACCAGACCCGGCCATCGAAATCAACACAACAACACAAATCCACCGTCATCCCCAACCAACAACACAAAACCCGATTGGGTTAGTCCAAGTACAACAACTCCGACTAAACCCAGAAATTGAACTAAAGAGAGGAGAAAGGAGGGTGACAGAGAAGGATTACCAGATGAAGACATAGGCGTCAGCGACTCCTCGTCGCATCAAAGCCCAGGTCGAGTCGCTCCTGTCCTGCACCGGCCTCCTAGCCCCTGCCTTCGTTGAAGCCACGAGCAACGGCCTCGTCCTTCGTTGGTGGCAGCGGCTCCTCGGTTTTGTGTGAGAGAGACGACCCGAAGAGGACAAGGCCGCGACGGTGTCTAATTGAGAAAGAAGTGGAGATGGTGAAGATCGGGGAAGAGAAGAAGATGAAGAGAAAGAAAAAGTAAAAGAAGAAATAGGAGGAGGGAGGAGATTTGTGGGAAACAGTTTAGGTAACCATTGAGGAGAAACCGGGAGTGGGAGAGGGAGTTTGTGGAGAGTGGCTGCGGCGGCAATAAAAAGAAAATGAAAAAAGGAAAGAAGAAAAGAAGAGGACTTAGAGTTTTGACCCGCCAGGCCCAAAACGACGTCGTGTCTGTAAGTTCGGAAAGGCTAAGCTAGAGGGGGGGTGAATAGCTTTAGACCTAAAACTAAAAATATTTGCAGGAAATAAAATGCGGAATTGAAAGAAGGACACAAGAAATTTTTATACTGGTTCACACACAACTAATTTGTGGCTAATCCAGTCCTTCAAGATTCTCTTGAAGAGTTCACTATCTACCGTTAAGCTTCCGGGTGCTTAACAAACCGTTTACAGCCTAGGAATTCTAATCACAAGAATCCTACACACTTGCTTGAAGATACCTCACTTCAAGACTTCTCTCAAGGAAAGAAAATCACTCTTCCTATGAGTAGCTACAAGGGAACAAACCTCCCTTTCAGTGTATGAACAACACTACAAAGATTACTCAAACAAAAGCTCTCTCAAGAGTGGGTATGAGTTACAATTAAGCACTAATAAGGCAACTCTCAACAATCTCAAAGGAATTGGCTCTTAAACTTGAATGATTGTTTTGCAATGAATGATGAATGAATAGAGAGTTGATTTTTTTTTGAAACATAGCTAAAAATGCTCAATATGTAGCTCTGAAAAGTTATAGAGCCGTTTGAAATCCACCCAAAAACAGCCTTAAACAAAACATAGTGGGTGCTGAAAAGTTGTCTGCTATAACGGCAAAACATCGATGTTTTCCCTTTAAACATCGATGTTTTAGCCAACAATTTTAAATTATTGTTCCAACGGCTAGTAGAACATCGATGTTTGTCTGAGCAACATCGATGTTTTCAGATACAACATCGATGTTCTCAAATTAAACATCGATGTTTTTATGCTTCGCAAAAATATGATAAAAAAGGTTTATGCAAGAACATCGATGTTGGAAAATGAAACATCGATGTTTTATAGCTACTGCCAAAATTCTTCTTGAAAGCAATTGTCACAACATCGATGTTTAATTGGCCAACATCGATGTTTTTTGGCTTCGGCAAAATTATATTTCAAAGACAATTTTCATGAACATCGATGTTGGATTGTAAACATCGATGTTTTGACCAACGGTCACAAGAACATTGATGTTTAGGATGCCAACATCGATGTTATTTGCCTACTGCCAAATTTTGGAAATCTTTGAAGAAATCATAACATCGATGTTTTAATTACAACATCGATGTTTTGGCGCTTCTGCCAAATTTTGAGAAAGACTTGAAAAACACAGAACATCGATGTTTTTGAGGACAACATCGATGTTTTAAACTCAAAATACAATTGTATGACTGAAAGCATGCTTTGAAATGTATGAGTGAAATTTGTTTTGTTTGAGCCAATGCCTAAGAGAAGTTGAGTGTTTTACCTTGTACAAATGGGTCCTAACTTCTCTTGCTCTTCTTTGCACTTCAACTCTTGATCATATCTTCACTTGAATTCTTGATCACTTTGGTTGAGTACTTGTTTGCTTGATTTCTTTTTGCTTTATCTTTGTTATGATCTTGGTTTGTCATTTATCAAAACCTATAGTGAATGAACCATGAAGACATAGGTTCTAACAATTTCCCCCTTTTTGATAATGACAAACACCTAGAAGTATATGCTAATGTTTACAACATAAAGATGATTCCCCCTATGTTTTTATAAAGTATGATTCCCCCTATCTTGGTGCATATAATTCTTCCTATCTTCCGCCTTTTGGCATTAGCAAAAAGAAATAGCGATTAGAAGAGGTTGGGAAGTGCTTATGTAGGAAATAGGTGGAGCTTTTGAAACATATTAGCTACACCTATACACTTCTATATGTGGTGAATTGAAGAATGGTAAAACCCTTAATCTTCTTATTGCCATTTCCTCCTTATGTATATGGCATGTTCCCCCTATCTAGTTGCTTTGGTGAGGGGAGTACCTGCAAAAGAAGTTAGGGGACTCTCCGACGCTCAAGTCAGTAATGTTCAAAAGAATATAAATAAGGAATGCAGAAATTACATCAAAGTGGAGTCAAGAATGCCAAGTTCAGTTCGAATACGAAAGTATGACTCTTTGTCTAAAGGCTTTGTAAAGATGCCAGCGAGTTGAAATTTTGTTTCAACAAACTCAATAGTTATATCTCCTTTAGACACATGATCCCTAATGAAGTGATGCCTAATGTCTATGTGTTTAGTTCTAGAGTGAAGGATAGGATTCTTGGTTAAGCATATGGCACTTGTGTTATCACATCTAAGAGGCACTTGACTAAGGCTTAGACCATAATCCTTTAGTTGTTGTTTCATCCAAAGAATTTGTGCACAACAACTTCCAGCGGCAATGTATTCCGCCTCGGTGGTAGACAATGCAACACTAGCTTGTTTCTTGCTAAACCAAGAGACTAATGAGCTACCTAGCAAATGACATGTTCCACTAGTGCTTTTACGATCTAATTTGCAACCGGCAAAATCAGAATCGGAATAACCTACAAGGTGATGACTAGAGCCTTTAGGATACCACAATCCAACATTTATTGTGCCTACAAGGTATTTCATGATTCGTTTTATAGCCTTGAGATGGGACTCTCTAGGACAAGATTGAAACCTTGCACACAAGCACACACTAAACATGATATCCGGCCTACTTGCCGTAAGGTAAAGAAGTGAACCGATCATACCTCGATATTTCTTAATGTCAACTTCAATACCTTTCTCATCTTTGTCCAAATGAATGGAAGTGCTCATTGGTGTGGCCATTTGCTTGGAATTGTCCATTTCAAAGCGCTTGAGCAGCTCCTTGCAATACTTGGATTGGGAGATGAATGTTCCTTCCTTCATTTGTTTGACTTGTAAACCGAGGAAGAATGTCAACTCACCCATCATGGACATCTCAAACTCATTGGTCATCATGGTGGAAAATTCCTTGCACAAAGACTCATTAGTGGCACCAAAAATGATATCATCTACATAAATTTGAACCAAAAGGATGTTATGGTTTTTGTTCTTTATGAATAAGGTAGTGTCAACCTTGCCTCTATTGAACCCGTTATCCAAAAGAAATTTACTCAAACGTTCATACCAAGCTCTCGGAGCTTGTTTGAGACCGTAAAGAGCTTTCTTAAGTTTGAAAACATGTTCGGGAAATGCATGATCTTCAAAACCTGGGGGTTGAGCAACATATACTTCTTCTTGAATAAAACCATTTAGAAATGCACTTTTAACATCCATTTGATATAATTTGAAGTTCATAGATGATGCAAATGCAAGCAAGAGGCGAATGGCTTCTAGTCGTGCAACGGGTGCATATGTTTCCTCAAAATCTATTCCTTCTTCTTGATTATATCCTTTAGCCACTAACCTAGCTTTATTTCTCGTTATTATGCCATTTTCATCTAGTTTGTTTCTAAACACCCATTTTGTGCCAATTATTGTATGATCAATGGGCCTTGGAACCAATTCCCAAACATCATTTCGTTTGAATTGATTTAGCTCTTCTTGCATAGCCAAGGTCCAATGTTCATCATTAATTGCCTCAGAAATGGTTGTAGGCTCTATTTGTGATACAAATGCGATGTGTGCTATTGTGTCTCTAAGGGAATTTCGAGTACTTACCCCGCGGTTGATATCACCTATTACCGTGTCAAGAGGATGATCTTTGGACTCTCGCCATGCTCTAGGTAATTCTTGGTTAACATCAACCGTTGTGTCTTGTGTGCCTTCCTCTAAGCTTGGTTCTGTTAGTTGAGGTGCAGGTGCTGCGTTTTGTTGCGATGTTGAAGTGCTTCCGTTTTTCCAAAAGTTGTTTTGCACATCTTCTTCTTCCTTATCTTCTAATGTCATCTTCTCAAGAGTACCTACAAGATCATCACAAAAATCCTTTCTCGCCAAGCGAGTATCATTTTCTGCAAACACAACATGAGGAGATTCCTCAATACTTAAAGTACGTCTATTGAAGACTCTATACGCTTTGCTGCGCAGTGAATAACCGAGAAAGATGCCTTCATTAGATTTTGCGTCAAATTTTCCTAGATTGTCTTTCCCATTATTATGGACAAAACATTTGCAACCAAAGACTCGTAGATGAGAAATGTTAGGCTTTCTTCCTTTGTATAATTCATAGGGCGTTTTCATGAGTATTGGCCTTATGATTGCTCGGTTTAACACATAGCAAGCCGTACTCACTGCATCAGCCCAGAAGTACCTGGGAACTTTAGCCTCATTGAGCATTGTTCTTGCCATTTCCTCAAGACACCTATTCTTGCGTTCAACAACGCCATTTTGTTGTGGTGTCCGAGGGGCTGAGAAGTCATGCTCAATGCCATATTTATCACAAAACGCTGAAAATTGATTGTTTTCGAATTCACCTCCATGATCACTCCTAATGCAAACAATCTTTTTCATTTTGAACTTTCTTAGCAAAACTCTTGAAAACACTAAATGCTTCACTTTTGTGAGTTAGAAATAAAGTCCAAGTGAATCTAGAGTAATCATCAACAATTACAAAAACATAATAATTTCCACCAAAACTTTTAATTTGTGAGGGACCAAAGAGATCCATGTGCAAAAGTTGAAGCGGTCTAGAGGTTGAGACAACGTTTTTGGAACTAAACGAGGCTCTCACTTGCTTCCCCTTTTGACATGCATGGCATATAGAATCCTTTTCAAATTTAATCTTTGGAACACCAACTACTAAATCTTGTGACACTAATTTGTTTAAGGTCTTCATGTTAACGTGAGCTATCCTACGATGCCATAACCACATATCATCTTCTTTGCTCATTAGACATTTTGATGAAGACTCTTCTAAGTTAACCATATAAATATTGTCAATTCTCTCACCATGTAGAATGATCTTATTATCACTAAGACGTTCTACGGTGCATGACTTGGAATCAAAGATCACACGATTTCCCTTATCACATAATTGACTAATGCTTAAGAGATTATGTTTAAGACCTTTAACAAGTAAAACATTATCAATGGAAGAAGACTCATCTTTGCCAACCGAGCCAATTTTGATGATCTTTCCTTTGTTGTTGTCTCCAAAGACAACTTTTCCTCCATTTGATGGCCTTATTTGCAAAAATTTAGATGCTTCTCCGGTCATGTGCTTGGAGCATCCGCTATCAAGGTACCAAAGTACACTTGAAGCCTTCAAGCATACCTACAACATCAAATCAATGAGATTTAGGTACCCAAATCTTCTTGGGTCCTTGAGTGTTAGGTGCATAGTGGTTATGAGCTTCTTCTTGAGCCCAACGCCTATGCCTAGTGAAACAAACAGGAGCAATATGTCCTATTCTATTGCAATAGTGACAAATGACATTTGGGTTATGCATTCTTCTAGGTTGATAGTAGTTACTATGTTTCCTATATTTATGCACATTACTCATTTTGTTTACCTTAGGTTGTACCTTAGGTTTCTTTGATTCAACTTTATGTCTTTTAGGTTCATTCCTAAAACCTATTCCATGTCTAGTAGATTGCAAATTACCTAGCATAGAATTCAGATTTTTATGAGGAGTATTAAACTTCTTCAAGGTTGTTTCAAGTTGTTCAACTTGTTTCCTTAAAGGTATGCATGATGAACATTCCTCTACACTCTTCTTTCCTAGCACCTTATTTTCATCCTTTAGCTTCATATTTTCACATGCTAATTTTTCATTTTGTTCCTTTAAGGAGCCACATGATACACATTCTTTAGGTATGTCTAGAGTCTTAATTTCGTTCTCATTAGACACATTTTCCATATCATTTTCCAACGTTATAACTTGTTTCCTTAAACTCTTATTAACTTTGGAAATAGAAATGAATTCACCATAAAGCTCATCAAATGCATTTTGTAGTTCCTCAATTGAGACATTTTCATTTTGAGAAGTGGTACTTACCTCTTCCGGTTCTTCCCTTGCCATAAGACATAGGTTCGCCGTTTCTTCTTCATCACTATCAGATGATTCGTCACCGGAGTCGCCTCCCCATGATATGTATGCCCTTTGCTTCTTGTAGGACTTCCTCTCCTTTCCCTCCTTTGCTTTGGGGCATTTGGGCTTGATGTGCCCACTCTCTCCACACCCATAGCATTTGGGTGGTCCGGACATCTTTCTCCCTTTTTTTATAAATTCCTTCTTCATGAATTTGTGGAATTTGCGGATGATCAGTCCGAGTTCTTGATCATCATCACTAGAGTCCGTTTCAGTGAGTTCTTGTGTCTTGGAGGTCGAAGCTTTGAGAGCTATTGTCTTCTTCTTTGGTTCCTGCATAGAAGGCAAAGAGGGTTTAAGAATAGTGGTTTCATAGGTTATAAGATTACCTCTTAGTCCATCAATCGTTGTGTTGTTGATGCCGATGTTTTCGTAGATGGCATCCCCCTTTGATCGCCATTCGGGAGTGAGACTTCGAAGAACTTTTCTGACCAAGTCCTTGTCGGAGTAGACCTTCTTGAGAGCATGAAGCTCATTTATGATTTTGGAGAAACGGTCGAACATCTCCTCAATTCCCTCATTCTCCTTCATTTGAAAGAGTTCGTAATCGGCAGTGAGGGAGTCGATTTTGGCCTCTCGAACTTGATCGGTTCCTTCGTAGGTGACCTCCAGCTTATCCCACATTTCTTTTGCGGTTGTGCAGCAAGAGACTTTCCGATAATCGTCGGGATTGACTGCACAATAGAGCATGTTGATTGATTTGGCATTGTTTTCAACCAATACGATGTCTGCAGCATTGTACTCCTCCTCCGTCTTTGGCACTT